>BPLR01013876.1:0-55461 GCA_021605095.1 Caerostris extrusa
TGAAAGGGCCTCAAAAGTAGAATAGTCTAGGGCCTTCTTTTCATCTAAATCCGGCCCAGCATCCATGGCATCGCCGGGACTCGAACCCGAAACCTTGTTCCACCGATCGCCAGAGCTCTGGTAACTCGGCCATCAGACCCCTGAGCGCTGTTGATCTACCATATCAAAATCACCACCCTAGAAGCGATGAAACACTTTTGAAAAGTTCTTTTAACTGTTAACATTTTAATTATAAACTCCCATAAGAATTTTAAAGACCTGATGGCCAATTGACTAGCACGCTCTGGCCTTTGGTACCACAGGCTTCAGGTTCAGGCCCTGGCGGTGGCATGTTTGTCAGTAGTTCCGGAGTTCTTGTTAAACTGTAGGTTCCAGTCTAATCAACCTAAAGTGTGCACAAAAAAGTCACCGCAGAGCTCAAACCCATAAGAATTTGATTCACTTCAAATCCACCTTTCTTCCTATTAAAAAATAGAAAAATGAATTTTTCCCATGATTGTTTTTCTTTTTTTCTTTTTTACAACATCCAACATTTTGAATATTAAAGAATTAAATAAAAATAATACAACAGTGTTCCTATTTCAAAGATGTGACAATTGTTTGACACGAATCAGTTGTCATTCTGATGCATCTAGTCATAATACTGGTTACGCCATCTGTTGAAAAAACTGACGAACTAAGCTTAACACCTAATACTTTCAATCCATCGTGATAGGTTTATGCACAGAAAAGAGTGCATTTCATCAAGACAAAATTTCAAGGCGGCCTGATCAACTAGCCCTCTGGTCGTTGGTACTACAGGCTGCAGGTTCAAATCCTGGCGGTGGCATGGATGTTTGTGAGTGGTTCCGGAATCCACGCCAAACTGTAAGCCGTTCAAATTAGCCTAAAGTGCGCAAAAAAAAAAAAAATTACCGCTGAGAGACAAAACCAAACCAAAATTCCAAGGTGAATTATCAAGAAACTTTGTGTGAAAAAGAACCGATGTAAGCACCAGCAAATATAACAGGTGGCCTGAAAGTGTTCGTAGGCTGGCACATAAATGGCGTTACTAGTATTAAATCCATATGATTTTTAGTTAGCCCCAACCTTCAAAAGACACGTGTGAATTTGACAGCTGTTGCACTTTTAGTATGTGAGTTATAGCATTTTTAGTGTTCATCACGTGCAATCCACTCGGCTGACTGTCGATTGGGCTCCGGTGTGTGTGAAATGATGCAGCCAATTAAAATGATGTGAAGCCACAGTGAAATGATGTGAATTGTTTCATCCATTGTCGCATATCGACACAAATATTCAGGTTTATTATGATTGAACAGCTCAAACACTGCTCAGAATCATCAATTTATTGTTGTTTTGGGGTGATTGAGCTGCATCCATTTTGAACAGAGTTTTCGCATACCCAAATATTCTTTCACGATATGCCCAACACATTCCTTTTGATATCTTTAGGGTCTTAGCTATCTCAATCAACTTCACTTTTTACGGTTATCAGAAATTATTTTGTGGACTTTTTGATGTTTTCGTCGGTAGCAGCCTCATTGAGGCGTCCACTGTGTGCATCGTCTTCGGCGCTCATTTCGCTTGGTTTAAATTTAGCAAACCCCTTCTCTACGGTTGATTTTCCTGGTGCAAAGTCCGAATAATGTTTACCAAGCCAAGCCTTGGCTTCAATAGTATTTTTTTTTTCGCCAATTTTTTCGCAAAGCAATGCTTTATAAACACACGAAATTTCTTTTTTTTTCCATTTTTCAAACTAACAAAAGTTGCTTCACTAAAAACGCGCTATAACTCACATACTAATAGTGCAACAGCTGTCAAATTTACATACGTGTGTCTTTTGAAGTTTAGGGATAACTAAAAATCATATGGATTTAATACTAGTAGTGCCATCTATGTGCCAGCCTATGAACTTTTCAGCTCATCTATTATCATATGTCTCTGAATATTAGTTGGGAGTGTTTTTCTGCAGAAAAATTAACGAGTTAAGTTAAAACTTGTATATAAGCCGAAATAAAAAAAGAATCCTTAACATTCTGAATTTATTAACTTTAAAGTCGCTAACTCTTGAAAAATTCGATAAAATTCCTTATTACGATATTGTTTTATAGTAATTTCTGATGTTCGTTTAGATACTTTTCTGTCATCCTGTAAAAAATATCGCGAATATCATTTTTGTTTCGGCGAAAAACGGCGATGTAAACAAAACAGGAATATAAACAACTTCGAATGTAAAATAACTTTGCGCACTAGCTAATAAAACGCATTTGATTTTAGAATTAATTTTTTCCTTAACAAAAACTAAGTAAATAAAAATGTGCTTTATTGGATATTTATCACTTGCTGTCGTCTAATTGAAAAATACCAACGTGTGTTTTGCAAGATGACCGGATCCGTACATAAGCCAACGTATTTACATTTTTAAAATAGTTCAAAAAATATTTTTTTTAAATAGTTCTACACGGAAATGCGCGGTGCATAAAATACCCGGATATTTTTTTTAGCCTATGTTGGTGGTAAATTTAAAATACTACTGTCCAAAAACTAAGATCCATTTTCAATTTAAAATTCCCAGGGCTTATTTTATTTCAATTTATTTTTATTTTTAGAGTGCTGGCACTGTCCTTGACGTCTGTGTGAAATTTCACGTCAAAATATTCATTAGTGTTTGAGCTACGCTTGGGTTTGGGAGACGCTAAAACTGATTCCGGCGATTTGTGAAATGTCTCTTCAATCGACTCAAAAACGGTGTCCCCGGGTGGTCTTTTGAGTTTCGGGAATAGCCAGAAGTAGCACGATGCTAAATCAGGTGAATACGGTGGTTGTAGAACGATATAGGTTTCATTTTTGGCGAAAAAGTCACGAAACATCAATGCAGCGTGAGCTGGTACATTAAATGTTTCAGTGCATTCAATTTGACGCGTTTGAGGCCCAAAATGGAATTGATCAATCCTTTTGAAATTCCAACATCATCAGTAAGGTCTCTAATTGTAAATCGACGGTTTGCAAGCACCCAATCTTTAAATTTTGGACGTGAGCTTCGTCGGTTGAGGTTGGTGGTAGACCCGAGGGCTCTTCGTCTTCAACGCGTTCTCTGCCTTCTTTGAACTGTTTATAGCACTTGTAAACGTTTCTTTCCGATATAGAAATGCTGCTCCAATGCCTTCTGCAACATTCTATACCCTTCCCAAACAAATGGAATGCAAGTTCTTTGCTCAATGAATTCAGACATTTCAAGAATCGCCGGAATCAGTTTTAGCATCTCCCAAAGCCAAGCGTAACTCAAACACTAATGAATATATTTTTCTTTCTAATGCAGCTGGCAAACACTTAGACAGCTTGGTCGTGGATGCCTTAAAGCAAGCGCTGCACAGACGTACTTACTTTTTGCACTACCCAGGGGGCGCGTATAACTTCAAGATACGGACGCGGAGTAACAATGCCCCGCAACGCTCTACGATCCTATTAGGACCGGGACCTACGGTTTAAAAGTGGATTCCGAACCACTACAAACATCCATGGCACCGGCGGGACTCGAACCCAAAACCTGTGGTACCGAGCGCCAGCGCTAGCCACTCGGCCATTCAGGCCCCTACACTAATGAATATTTTGACGTGAAATTGCACACAGATGTCAAGGACAGTAATAATGGCTTTTGTTTCGATGAAGTTCTATATTCATCCTTTTCTGTAAAAGGAACTTTTTTTTTTTACAGCACGATCAGTTTTTTTTTTAACTACTAATAACATTAAAAAACTTTAAATGCTATTAGTAACTAACTAGTTGTTATTAGTTATTATTTTAACTATTTATAACATTTAAATTTTTTTTTTATTGTAAATGAATCTTACCGATTAATTTGAAAAATGTAAGCATAAAAAGCTGAATAGAACTACATCAGAACATACCTCATAAAAATAATAATAACATAAATTTATAACATACTAAATAATAACATTATAACATTTATAATTTATAACACATATTAACATACCTCATAAAAAGTCTTGTATTCTGTGATCTGTAATAGATTTTGATAGCTGTTGACAGTAATTGAAATATTATATGCAGTTTAGAGGCATGTACAATCGAACCTTTTACACAATCACAAATTATTCTAAAAGGAGAAAAGCAATTTTTAAAATCACTCGCCGTTGCCAGATACCATTTTATCAACACCAAACTTTGGAGCATGACGTCACATATTCACATATATTGTTTGCACCATAAAATAGTAGTAAAATAGAGTGCGTCTTCCTATTCCATGGGTGGGCAAACATTTTCCGTCGCAGACAAAAATTGGAAAAAAAAAAAAAAAAAGTTTGGCGGGCCAAGATACGCATTTTTCTAAAATTTTAAGAACAATACACAAAGTAATACAGTATGTGTTAAGGAGATGAATGAAATTGCTTTTTCATTTTTAAAAGTTCATATAGTGATGTTCGAAGTGAGATTCTAAGGAACGAGGCTAAATGCTCATCGGTCAGTCTAGTTCTGAAATAATTCTTTCTAAGGTTCGTAGTTGAAAACACTTGTTCACATATATGTGAACAAGTGTTACATTCAAGTGTCGAGATTATTATTCATTAGATTATTATTCATTATTATTCATTAGTGTTACATTCAAGTATCCAAGACAAACATAGGACTGATTTTCTGGGCGTGAGATATTAAATTTGGGAAACTTACTTTCGAAAATGATTTGTAAAACTCTAATTTGTTGCGCCAATCTACAGCTATAACTAACAAAGAACTTCCGAAAGTTGCTGTGCTTGCTATTTCCGTCGATTTATGTTTTGTAGAACAAAGATAGAGAAAGTAAAAGATCATCAGTCCTTTGAAAAAAAAGGAAGAAAAAAAAAAAATAATATTTAATCAAAGTAGAAAAGGAGATGAATATATAATATATAAATATATATTTCTTTAATTTGCCTCGGACCGGCAAATTAAAATTCTAACCGCGGGCGTAGTTTGCCCATCCCTGCCCTATTCGAAAGAAACACAGAAAGTTTTTTTCTTTCTAATGCAGCTGGCAAACACTTAGACAGCTTGGTCTTAAGGCAAGCGCTGCACAGACGTTACTCACATTGCATTACCCAGGGGGCACGTGTAACTTGAAGATAAGCCACGGACGCGGAGTAACAATGCCCCCGCAACGCTCTACGATCCTGTTAGGACCGGTACCTACGGTTTAAAGTGGATTCGAACCACTACGAACATCCATGGTACCGCCGAGACTCGAACCCGAAACCTGTGGTACCGAGCGCCACTCGGCCATTCCGGCCCAGAAACAGAAAGTTTGGGCAAATATTTTCACGTCCTTTTCTTACTAGAGTCGGGGCTGCATTGCCCCTCGGTTCCATTTTCCCTGCGCACATTTATTTAGAAATTATTAGAATTAATATTTAGAAATTAATTAGAAATTATACTACGAAACAATACTGAATAAATTTCGAGAAATGCATGAAATTCTTCTGCACAAGTCATGCATTTATTGAACTATGTGCTCACTGAAGAAAAAAATAGATACAAGAAATGTAATTTTTATTTGATCATTTTTGCATGAAATAGAATAAAACTTTTTACAAAAGCCCCGAGTAATGTTGATGGTCGAGTGGCTAGCGCTCTGGCATTCGGTACCACAGGTATCGGGTTCAAATTCCGACGATGCCATGTATATTTGTAGTGATTCGGGATCCACTTTAGACCGTTGGTCCCTCGGTCTCATATGACTGTAAGACAGTCATAGAGCCCAATCAGACTTCTTCTCACCCACATCATTCCCAAACTGTAAGATGCATAGTGATGCGGTGTTGGTGTATTGCCTTCCTGAAGAACTTTTCGGGAGAGCAACCTCGCATTTGAGTATCGTATGGAAGAAAACCCGGAAAAACTCCCACCATGTAGTTCGTTTCACGAGGCAAGAGGGTGAACATCCCAAACGCCATCGAATCTACTCGCCTTTTGAAACAGTGTCTACAATAAAGCGGCCAGTGATTGGAATCTCCGCCCTCGTGTTCACCAGCGGCGCACGTTGCCACAAATCGCGTAGAAAAAAGTAAAAAATGTTACGATGAGTCATAAAGGATGTGTTAAGATGATTCATTTTCGAGTCCATTATTTTAGTTACTATGCCCTTAAATGTATTTTCTTTCTAATGCAGCTGGCGAATACTTAGGCAGTTATCTTTATGCCATAAGAGCTGCACCGACTTTTACTCACTCAGGGGCACGTGTAGCTTGAAGATAGGCTACGGACGAGTACAATACCCCCACAATCCTATTGGACAGGGACCTATGGTTTTCAGTGGTTTCCGAACCACTACAAACATCCATGGCACAACCGGATCTCGAACCCGACAAGGCGCCAGAGCGCTAGCCACCCGGCCAATAGGCCCCTCCTTGCATGTATATGTGTCACTGATATTTCCTGTTGAGATGCATTATTATTATTATTATTATTATTATTATTATTATGGGGCTTGACGGCCTAGTGGCTAGCGTTCTGGCGCCCTGTACCACAGGGTTCGAGACCCGGCAGTGCCATGGATGTTTGTAGTGATTCGGAATCCACTTTAACACGTAGGTCCCTGTCTCGTAGGATCGTAGAGCGTTGCGAGGGCAGCGTTACTCCGCGACCATAGCTTACCTTCAAGCTACACGCAGCTCTTGGATAGTGCTAAGTAGAGTACGTCGGTGCAGCGCTTGCCTTAAGGCATCTAAGACAACTGTCTAAGTATTTGCCAGCCGCATTAGAACAGAAAAATTATTATTGTTATTATTATTAACTAGCAGTACGTACACAATTTCTAAGTAAACTTCTCTGATGTTAATTTTTACATGAAAAACAACAACAACCATGGGAACTATTTTAGTATTGCGTCTTACTATGTGTTCAATTAATTCAGCTGCCTGGGTGTTTATCAGGGTTCAATCCTGTGATACAAACGATGCGCAAAGCTCTTCCCCAACCCTTTCTGCACCCCCTCCCTCATCCACCCCCGCTTTTGTTCGAACAGCTGCGCACTCTGCCAGCTGATTCATCACAGTGACCTTGAAGCATTCCGTTCACCAAACAGATACGGGATCCGATGTGCGTTTTTGTTTTTTCCCTTTTTTTGTGTCATCATTAAGACTCGTGCAATTTGAAATTTAAATGCGTGATTGTATGGGGAGGTTGTGAATTTAGGTGAATCCTATTCTAAATCGGGAGGAAAGGGAGGTTGAGCAAAACAAATGTCTGACTGTTGACTCCCGACTTTTGAATCAAGTTTATTCAATTCCTTCTACTAGCTCACACTCTCCCTCTATATATCTTGTTCACATTTCCAATCGTTCATAGAAATACTTTTTATTCGTCATTTTTTTTTAACTCGTAGTGGATGACGCTGGATGTCAATACAGTTTTTCAAATACTAATTCAGTAATTAAATTTAATTAATTAATTTTTAGTTTTTTTTTTAGAATTAAGTTGTATGTATCTACCCGTAGGGCGGCCAGATAAACTTTAAAAATGAATGGAAATTTTTTGTAAAGGACTTTTCTGCAATAGAGTGAAAAAAAAAGTAGGAATTGACTTTAAAATTTTTTTTTTTTTTTTTTTATGTTACTTGTTTTTTATAACCGATTCCCGAATGTTTATTGTAATTTTATGAACTGCGATTTTTGCCAATGAATTTACAAATTTTTGTAAAATAAATTCATAGGCTTTTATTGAGACCTGCAAAAAAAAAAAAAAAAAAATAATAATAATAATAATAATGATAATAATAATAATGATAATAAATAAAAGTTTATGCATTAACGTATTTTTCATAATTTTAAAGGTGTAGTATTTGCATTCAATTAAAAGATATCCTTGTAAGCTAAATTTGCTTACAAAATATAAGTTAATACATAAGAATTTGCTTAGTATCAAGGTAAATATAGAATAACTGAAAACAAGTTAAAGAAAATTATACATTTTAGGGCCTGAATCTCGCACTCGGTACCAGGGTTCCATGGATGTTTGTAGAGGTTCGAAACCACTTTAAGCCGTAGGTCCCGGTATCATGTGTCTGTAAGATCGACGCGGAGCCAAGTCAGACATCTATCTACGGGTGCTCCATCACAACAGAAGTTGCCCCTTTCTCTCCATCCATGAACGGATTACTCATGGGATGTCCGTACCGCACTACAGAACACTAAGGATTAAACATTTAAAGCACATACATTTTAAGCACAAGCTTGCTTTATTTGTAATAGATTATTATGTTATTTCTTATCCCATTTAGTAACACCTAGGCCAAGTCCATGAACCCATGTGTTCTCATGGGAGGATGGGGAGGGGACCTTTTGTTGTGATGGAAAACCAGTAGGTAGAAATCCGACTTGGCTCCAACTCGCAAAAAAGCGGGTGCAGTGCCTTTCGGAAGGACTTTTAGGGGGAATTACCCCGTATTTCCGTATCTTATCGGAAAATTCCTACCGGGTAGTCCGACTCATGAGGAAAGATGTTGAACATCCGAAACGCCATTGAGCCTCCTCGTTTTTCTGATTCAGTGTCTACAACAAAGGGCGCCAGCGGATTGGACATCAGTTCTCATGTTCACCAGCTGCGCACGTTGTCACTGAGCCAATGAGTCAGGCTTAATATCTAAAATATTCCCAATAATAGAATAGCTTGTTTTAGATCTTCCCTCATTGTGGATCCGAGATGGTTTCTGACGGGCTTCAATGCTGTGAAAAGTCTCTCGACACATAGTTTGGTATGCTGCTGAAGCAGTTACCGTCTTTACTCGTGATTGCATTATTATAAGATACAATTGAATTGCCACCTTAACATAATTCTTAAAATTTTTGGAAAAATAATCATTATTTTAAAAAAGAATCGCAATTTTAAACCGACTCCTGTTTCCAACACTCGACTTCAACTCCGACTGTCTATCTGTACCCAAAACTATAGATATTCAGTTCCGTACTGAAAAAAAAAAAAAAGCATTTATGTAAGTCCGACTCGTGGCTGAGTGGCAATGTGAGCCGCTGGGGAGCATGAGGGCGACGGTTACATCCGCTGGCGGCTTTGTTGCAGACACTGTTTCAATATGAGGGGAGGACCTCTTGAGTCTGACTATCGGGTGGGAGTATAGCGGGGTCAAACTATCGGGTGGTAGTGTGGTGTCCGTTAGCGGTTTTTTTTCCCATAAGATACTCACATGCGGTGTTATTTCCCCTAAATGTCCTCTCGGAAGGCACTGCCCTCCTTCTTCAGCGACGCGGTGCCAAATCAGACTTCTACCTACGGTGCTCCATATCACAACAGAAGTTGGCTGCCCCCATTTCCCTCCTTCCATGAGTAGTCTATTCATGGGGTGTACGTCCTGCACTGAAGGACACTGAGGATTAGTCACAACAACATTTATATAAAAGGATTTCTTTTAAAACATTCATGAGTGATGGCATATTTTCGGGCTGAATATGAGCATGCCAATATATGGTGTTGTTCCCTTAAAGGAATCATATGTCACATATGGTTAAATCTTAAGTTAAAACCTTATTAATCTAAGATTAAAAAATATTATTTAATAGTCTTTTACCGAGTATTTTATAGGATAATATATTTTTATACAATGATAACTGTAGGGCAAGATATTGTGTGACAAATCTTAAATTTGACACGCAAGCGAACGCACCTGTCCTGTGAAGTGGAAAAGCACCGAAAACTTCCTTATCAGCTTGACTGAATTAAAATGATCAAAATGGTAGTTGCATTAAATTAGGAAAAGAAAGATAAAAGAAATTTACAAACTAACATTAATAAATTTTTTTTTTTATTTTTACAAATAAAAAAAAAAAATTAAAAACTATATAAAATGCTGGTACAATAAATGGGCCGTTTTTACATTTCCCCGAAGGATGAACTTTAAAAAGTAGAGCAGGCAATAATTTCTTTTGGGGTGCTTTAGTTTGTACTTCTGTTAATGAAACTAATCAATAGATGGCGCTACAATTCACTAATTTAAATTATAAAAGAAATTGTGACCGAAGCTGTTTATAAATAAATAATTAAAAGATATCCAGCAATTAAGAAAAATAAGGTGCACATAAGTGTCAAAAGACATAGTTAAAGTTAAGAACAACAAAAAAAAATTCCTCATATTAGCAATTGCTGAACTTTAATGAGCATTAAAAAGTAGAACAGGCCAAAAATTCTCTCTCTCTTCTTTTTTAATTTGCACTTCTGTTAATGAAAATTATCAGTAGATGGCGCCACAATTCACTGGCTCGAATTATAATAGGAATACGACGGTTAAAGTTGTTAATAAATAAATAATTATAAGATATCCAACAAGTAAAAGATTTTTATGGTACACATAGTAACAAAAGAAAAATTAAAATTAAGAAAACAAAAAAAAAAAGAAAAAAACAGTTCTCCATATTAGCAATTTCAGTTATTCGGTTGGCTACGGAGTTTTTTTTTTTTTTCCCTGAAAAAAAACTTGTAGGCTCTGTTCTAAGTTGCGCGTGGTCTTTTTGGGGGGCAGCAACCCCAGGAGGGTACATGTATATTTTTGGTTAGCTTCGTTGCGAATTTGAGGGCATTTTTCAATTCCTTCTATTGGCTCACACTCTCCCTATATATATATCTTGTTCATAAAATACTTTTTATTCATCCACTCAAGTTCGAATACTTTTTTTTTGAATTTATAGTGGATGACACTGGATGTTAATACAGGTTTTTTCAAATATTAATTCATTCATTAAATTTAATGAATTAATTTTAGTCTTTTTAGATTTAAGTTGCATATATCTACCATTAGATGGCACCAGATAAACTTTAAAAAATTGAATAAAATTATTTATAAAGGGAGATATTTGCAACAGAGTGAAAAAAAAAGTAGAATTGACTTAAATTTTTTTTTCTTATATTACTTGTTTATGAAAGTGCTGAAATTTTGAAAACGTAATCATGACCGGATCAAGATGAAGGTCGTTGTGGGATCTGCTTTCTAAGCTCCTACGGTACAGAGAAACAAACCCCAACACTTACTATCTGCCTGTTCTGAAAACTTGTAATTTATTTGAGTTGCGGAGGACGCCCATATAGGACAATATAATGCAAGAAGTCCGTCAGCTCCCTAGTAGTGAAAAGGAAAATGTGAGCACCCGCATATTTAAAATTTACTTCATTCTATAAAGTCGAGTTGCTAATAAAGGTTGCTTAACATACATCATTAAGGGCCTGAATGGCAGAGTGGCTAGTGCTCAACTCGCTCAGTACCACAGGTTTCGGGTTCGAGTCCCGGCGTTGCCATGGATGTTTGTAGTGGTTCGGAATCCACTTTAAACCGTAGGTCCCGGTCCTAATAGGATCGTAGAGCGTTGCGGGAGCATTGTTACTGAGCATCCGTGGTTTATCTTCAAGTCACACGCGCCTGCGTCATGCAAAGTGGTAACATCTGTGCAGCGCTTGCCTTAAGACATACAAGACCAAGCTGTCTAAGTGTTGTCAGCTGCATTAGAATAAAAAACATACATCATTAAATAACACAGCACGCTAGCCACCAAACCAGAGGAAAAAGTTCCAATCGAATACGTCGACTTCTCTAGTGACATCAAGTTGCAATTTTAGCTAGACTGTTCCATCTCGCTGACTTCTGTAATGGACAGAGACTCAACGACGTCTCCTGGCATAATTTTCAAGATGTTTTAAATCTCAGTCAGAAAAATAAATTTCTGTGCTTTTAAAACTCACAAGTTGTCAAATTTTTACAACCTCGTCTTTACAGGATATCGAGAGTGCCTTGGCCCCGAAGCGGCCTAAAACTCCTATCTGCATCTGAGAAACATTCATGAAGTCAAATTTACATTCGTCTTTATAGGATACCGGAGTGCCTTGGCGCCTAAAACTCCTATCGAATGTAAAATTTGAGAAACATTCATGAAGTCAAATTTTACATTCGTCTTTATAGGATACCGGAGTGCCTTGGCGCCTAATCCTATCTGCATCTGAGAAAACATTCATGAAGTCAAATTTTACATTCGTCTTTATAGGATACCGGAGTGCCTTGGCGCCTAAAACTCCTATCTGCATCTGAGAAACATTCATGAAGTCAAATTTAACATTCGTCTTTATAGGATACCGGAGTGCCTTGGCGCCTAAAACTCCTATCTGCATCTGAGAAACATTCATGAAGTCAAATTTTACATTCGTCTTTACAGGATACCGGAGTGCCTTGGCGCCTAAAACTCCTATCTGCATCTGAGAAACATTCATGAAGTCAAATTTTACATTCGTCTTTACAGGATACCGGAGTGCCTTGGCGCCTAAAACTCCTATCTGCATCTGAGAAACAATGATGAAGGAAAAAACATTGATAGTTAAAAGAAGGTGAGGTGATTTAAGAGCAATGTCCCGTGTTAAAATACATATTAAAAATATAAACACAGAAAAAATTAATAAAATAGCTAATAACAAGGACAAAAATAAAATAAAAACAAAAATTAATAAAATAAACAGAACAGTTAAAGAATCCAAAATTTAAAAAGAAAAAAGAATCTGCAGTAGGATGGGATTTTCGTTGCTAGGAATGAAGACTAAAAGCACAGAGGTCATGACGACAACTGAGCCAGTTCGTCTAGGAGCTTTGCAAGTTGTGAAGAACAGCCCTTGGGCGTTTAGCATTTTCCGGAAGATGGAAATCGTATCTCCGGAAGATTACGGATTTCATCATTCGGGATGTGTTCAAGATTTGCATAGGAATTCTTCTGCAAGCTTGAGCATGAATTTTTGAATAGAGGGGGAGGGGCAAGACAGTGACGAATGTCATCATTCCTAAAATACCAAGGAGAGTCAGTAATCATTCTTAAAATTTTTTATTTTCAATTCTTTTGATGTAGTTGATGTGGTAATTTGCAGCGGCATATGTGCTAGCATGGGCTATGCTGGTTAAGGGCTATCATATGTGATGATGGGAAGCAAATAGTGCATGTAAATAATTAGTTCATTATCTAAGGATAAAAGGAATTTTCTATTAATGAATGGATAAAGCATGAGTATAGAAATATTATATTTGCGTTTAATGTGGTTAATATGATTAGAATATGTTAGCTTACTATCAAGGTATACTCTAAGTACACTCATGTCCATAAATTAAGGATAATGAAGTTCAGGCAAAGAAAGAGACAGAAGCAAAACAAATTTGACTTATGTGTAAAGTCTCTTTATTAAACAAAGGTAAAGAGCAAAAAGATGCTATATGTTTGACATAATTAATAAAAATTGCGATTTTTACTCCCTGCAGCAAATTTCAAAAAAGGACCTATTTACAAAAACAGTATAACAGGGTTAGTATGATGGTTAATATGGAGTATGTCTCCCGGACGATGCAATACAGGCCTTACAACGCCTAGGCATGCTGAGTGTCAAATTATCAATCTGATCTTGGGGAATATTACACCACTCATCAAGCAATGCCCTCCGAAGTTCCGGTTGACAGGTGGGAGGGAGTCGACGGGCTGCATTTCGTCGGTCAAGCATATCCCACACATGCTCTATTGGATTCAAGTCCGGTGAGTATGCTGGCCAATCCATACGGATGATATCCTCCAATTGAAAGCATTCGTCTACACTGTTTGCACGGTGAGGAAGGGCGTTGTCATCCATATAAACAGAAATTCAGCACCCATGGCGCCCGAAACAAACGTACATGTTGTTCCAAAATGACATCCCGATAGATGTGGCCTGTCATCGTTACACTCTGAACATGCAGGCCAGTTCTGGAACCAAGAATAATTCCTCCCCAAACGAGCCATCATGCACCACCGTAGCGGTGTCGTTCAATGGTGTTCTCTTAGTGGTAACGGGTACCTGGCGCTCTCCGTATGAAAGTCCGGCGAGAATCAGACTGCAAACTAAACCTGGACTCGTCGGAAAACATCACACCAGACCACTGTCGCGGTGTCCACAATGCATGCTCTCTACTCCAGGTTAATCGCAGGCGACAGTGAGTTGCGGTAAGTGGAACACATCTGACAGGCCTACGAGCATATAGACCAATGTGCCTAAGCGTCTGTACACGGTCTGCCTTGAAACTGTCGTACCGGTAACTGAAGAGAGCTGACGAGACTGGTCTGATGCTGTGCTCCGTCTGTTTCTTTTGGCAGTAACTGCTAAATACCGGTCCTCATTCGGCGTAGTAACTCGGGGAGACCTGTGCTGTAACATCTACTCACATTACTATCATCTTGGAATCGTTGCCAAAGCCTGGAGATGACACTCTGGGCGATTCCAAGTTCCTCGGATACTTCCAGCTGGGTACGTCCACATTCCAGTCGTCCGATAATTCTACCAAGCAAAAATCATTCAAATGCTTCCTTTGTGCCATAACTATGCGGTTATTGCACTGAAAGGCTTTTAAAGCGCTTGTGAACAATTTTACTTCTTTTCCCCCATTCCTTATATACCCCTCTCTTATACTCGTCATTGTGACGTACTATCCGCTCCATCTGGTGGTTTCCTGTAATTTGCCTATTCTTCTTCAAGATGTGTGTGATAATTCTACAGGTGAAATTTTTATTTTAGAGTTCAATTTCTGTGTGATTCTGAATTATCCTTAATTTATGGACATGAGTGTATTTAGTATTGTTAGTCCAGTTAATTCGTTGGTTAAATAGGGAAACATTAGGCGGAGAATTGATTGAATATTGATTTAATTTAATAGTGAGATCCTGAATGTGGTTAGAAGAGACCGCGATTGCTGTGTCATCTGCATATAAACTGAGGTGTACGTTGTTAGTAATAGGAATATCATTTATGTAAAGGTTAAACAGAAGCGGACCAATTAGGGAGCCCTGAGGCAAGCCTGCATTGATACTCCTCTGAGAGGAGAAATAGTTATTGATTTTAACAGAGAAAGATCTATTATTGAGATAGGATTGGATTAAAGAATAATGTAGAGTGGAAATTTGTAAGCGTATAATTTGTGAAGTAGACCATCGACCCACACCCTGTCGAATGCTTTTGCAACATTAAGGAAAACGCCTCCTGTTAGCATTTTATTAGATAGACCTTCAGAGATCAATTCCGTTAGTCGTAGTAATTGATGAGTGGTGGAAAGTTTAGGGGTGAAACCGAACTGCTGAGGAATCATGATAGAATATTTAGTCATATGAGCTTTGATTTTTTAGAATGATAAATTCAATTAATTTACTTAGAGTGGATAGGAGAAAATGGGGCGGTAACTAAAGGGATCAGAAGGATCTTTTCCTGGCTTATGAATGGGGAGCACTGTGGCTTCTTTCAGATAGTAGGGAAATAAGTTAGATTAAAGATTGCATCAATTAATTTAGTTATTCTAGAAATAAAATTATAAGGAAGATTTTTAGCATTTTATTAGTAATATTATCAGACCCGGGGCTTTATTAATTTTAAGATTGGAGATATAATCAACTTTAGTATTAGTAATTTTAAGGGGGTTTGGAAGAGAATTTAATTTACGAATTGAATTTTCAACAATAATGTTAGTAAGATGATTAGAAAGATTCAGGTGCTTTGGGTGAATGCGTAAATAGCTTTACGAAGCTTGGCTTGTGCCCTATTGTAGATGGTTTTAGTGGAGTGATCGCGATAGAATTGCCAGTTTTTACGTGCTCTGTTTCTTTCTCTAGAGAGTGTTTTAATCTGTGGAGGAATGAAATTTATATTGTTCTTTTTAATTGGGTTAGAAGAGTTAGTGTATGCTTTATGCATTAGTTCGGTAATTCTATTAACTTCGGCATCAATGGTTAGTGTAGAATCTAAATCAAGATTTTCAGGGGAGAATTAGCAAGTAGGTTATGGAATTTAGACCAATTAGTAGAGATATTTCTCACAAGATTTAAGGGTTGACAGGTAATAGAAAAATTTACAATAACAGGATTATGATCGGACGATAATTCAGATAGAGATTCAATAGTGAAGGGAGCATGAAAGTTATTTAGAAGGGTTAGGTCGATAGTTGAGGAGGAGGAGTTAGTAATCCTAGTGGGAGTGGTAGGAGCAAAAATTTCTGCACCAGATTTAAAGCAAAATTGACAATTGCTGTGCTAATTGACAATTGCTATGCCGTGCTATCCTCACGTTTGCATCGCCAGGATGTGTGATGAGCATTGAAATCACCACATAGGGATGGTAGAATTGTTAATATTAAGTATGTTATTGAGATCATTAGTTAAATTAGCGGGATTAATTTGACAGGGGGATGTAAACAGAGGCTATTGCAAGGTTATTAAAGTGATCAGTTTTTACATTTAGAACAGTGTGGTTTGAATGTCGGTTAAGTTATTGGGTGTGATATTAGTATGCGGAATATTATCTTTAATAAAAATAGCTGTACCTCACGAGGTCTAGGGGATTGATTACCATCATTTCTGAAAAGAATATAATTAGGAATATAAGGATTACGATTAGGGGATAAGTGAGTTTCTTGGATTAGTAGTAAATCGGGGTTATGAGCATTAGTGAAGTTAATTAAATCATGCATTTTAGACATAATACCGTTTGCGTTTCAGTAACAATTTTAACGACCGTTAGTTATTGCTAGAACCAATATTTTCAAAACATCTAAGAACTATTTGCATCTTCTGAAAATCAGAAGTACAGTTTTTAAACTATTGTAAACATTTTCGATTCCTCTAAGATTTTTCCAGGTAAAGATGGTGTTACGTGTGAAAGTGAAAACAGCTAGTGGTGAAAAATTACGTCCTGTGCAACGTCTGTATTCACTTGAGATAAATGCAGTTTCTTCGGAACCTCTTCGACATCGAGCATTGAAAGGTACAAGAAGACTTTCTCAATCTACGGAAAAAAATCTAAGAAATAAGATTGCTGATCCTGTGAAATCTAAAGTCGATAACCCACCTGTACTGAACCAGAAAACCAGATTGGGACGTGAGATTAAAACTGTCAAGAGACTTGACCTTTGATCTCTTAATTTAGTTTTGAGTTCTGAATTTTCAGACTCAAAAGGTGGGAGTGTCGCGTACGCGAGCGAAATTGTATACAACTCAACTCCGGAGATTCCTGTCCAAACTACAACTTCTACTTTCATTGTTAATAAAATAGAATAATGTAAAAAATTGATGTTAATAAAGTGTGTTCGTTGTGAAAAGGAGAGTTATTTTTCTTTTGGAAGAGTAGAAATATCTTTGAAGTTATTAAGATATTATTTACCCTTATGTTGAATGTGTTCACTAGCGATAAAGGATCCCTTCTAATTTTACGAGTCAAAAGAATCTGATGTTCTAGCGTTTTAGTAATTTGAAGTTAGTTTTGGTTTTGTATTACTGAATGCTGGTACAACAACCAGTAAGGAAATTAAATTTTCATCAATTTTTAAATCAGGGAATATAAATATTTATAAGAATTTATTAGAAATATATATTTATTCAATATATATTATTTATTCAATATTTTATAAATATAATATTCAATAAATAAATTATTCTTTTCTTAATCTTTAATAGTGTAAGAAATCTAAAATATTAAGCACATTTTTTTATTATGCATGAAAGTTGTTTAACAGATTCTCAATAATTTCTTTTCAACTGACTCATTAATTGATATGTTTTTTCTTCCTCTGCAATTTTTTAATATTGAAAAATAACAATTTTGACATGAAAATATATTCGTTATAATAGCAAAATACATATCTCAGTATTTGTAAATATAATAACAATCATTGAAAAAATCACTGATAGATAAATTTTGTGTACTAGCATCTATTTCTGAGTAAATTAATTTTAAATAAATTATACTTGATACATTTCTTTATAAAATTTCTTGAATATTGTTACGTAACAATTTGCATAGAATATAAAATGTTCATTTTAACAAAACAAGACACAAAAACAAGCAACTGAATCCCTGTTTAAAAATATGAAAATTTCAACAGCATGTGAGGTGATGCAATATTTTTTAAAATCAGTTATACATACAGTTAGTTATCAACATAGTTAATAAATTCTCAATAATGATTTAAAAGATTGTAAATGAAACATAAATTTAGTGTTCTGTAAACTGCATTGCCATGTAAAAATTTACAAATTTTTAAAAGCTTACAATTCTTTTTAAATATTAACTATAAACACATAAAAATTATAATTAAAGTAAACGAATCATAAATGTTACTTGAGAATTAATTTATAATTTTAAGACAATGCATTTTAATTATCTAATTTTTTAATTGCAATATCTCGTATCATTCAACAAATATAAATTCATTTTGGTGGCATAAATTTCGTAGGAATATAAAATTTCAATTTATTTATAACATAAAATCTGCCTTATTTTATTAACAGAAACTTGCTTTGAAATCTATATCTAAGATATTTCTGTGAGTATTCATCTTTTTCGAGATATTTTCTCCTCCTAAATCTTCAGAGTAACCACTTACGAAAGGGCTGGGATGAATCGAGGGCCTTCCCGAGGAGGAACAGTGCACGCCTTTCCTGTATAAAAATTCACTAAACGTAGGATGCACTTTTCCTCCTCCCAGACGTCCGTGTTTGATAGACAGAGGCAGGACTGGAACTCGATAAGGGTTCCTAAAAGAGCCTTTTCCCGGCAAAGAACAATCCATGGACACAACCATCTCCATCATCCTCGAAACTCCTGCGAAAATACTCATCACACAACCCTGATCTTCGTTAAGCATCTATCATGACAATCACGGAGTTCGTAAAAATCATAATGTACATTCAATGCATATAGAGTCATATTTAAAGACGTACGGGAAGAGAAATTAATTCTTTAAAAGGATTTGTATCTTTTACGTCTAACTTAAACACAGTTTAACCTTTTCACGAAAAAAATATGAATGATAACATTTGAACTGAAGATACTTGAAGACGGTATGGAATCAAAAAACAATTTCACTGATTTTTGCCATCCAATTTGGTATGATCTTGCCGTGGTGGATGGGCTTTCCACTAACAATTTCACAACTGTTAATGACTTGGAAGTCCTTTTTTCCGTCAAAAACCCGTAACAATCAAACACATTGAACACTACAATTCGTTTAATGTGCAACTCATGCCAAATGCGTTGTCATTTCGATTCAAAATATCATTGTCAGCCGAATTCACCTTCTTTATGTCGATTAATCTATCTATTAATACACATTGGAACTTTTTTTTTGATGCCATACCGGGAAGTATCTTCAGTTCAGTTGAAATTTGAACTCATTGTGACGAGCGGTTCTTTTTTTACAGCATTTTGAAAGTGGAACTTTAGTTATAATCACTCTGTATATAGAAAATAGGGTGAAACTGAGACTCGTAAAGACGTACGATATTAGATGACTGGATCATGTATTTAGATAGGACGATGCATTTCCAACCAAAAAGAAAACTTTTCCAGAATTGAGAAAATAAGGCGAAGATGAAGAACTTCCACTAGGTGAAATGATAACGTCGAAAAAGAATTGAAGTTATTAATTGGAGTCAACAGATGGAGGGCTATTGAGCCAGGTAGGGTTTGATGGAGGTAACTTGGAGAGACAGTCTTGGCCCATAACAGGTTCTAGTGCTCAAGAAGAAGAAACCAAATTTATATCAAGTTCAATCGAACTAACTGCTACTCTTCTGAACATTTCAAGATGTTCAACCTAGGGCCTGATGGCTGGGTGGCTGGAGCTCTGTACCACAGGTTTCGGGTTCGAGTCCTGGTGATGCCGTGGATGTTTGTAGCAATTCGGAATCCACTTTAAGCCGTAGATCCCGGTCTCCTATGACTGTAAGAGCGTCGCAGAGCCCAATCAGACTCAACCACATTATTCCCAAACTGTACAGGGGCAACTCAGCTCTAGGCCCAGTGATGTGGTGTAGTAGTAGTAGGTGTTCAACGCATGCAGGCAATCCTGCCTTTTGTCTGCTTCCTTGATGAAAATATCTGTCCCCAAATTATACTTTGAAAGAAAGCCATTCATTCCGACATGCTGTCAAATTATGTTAAGAAGAAAACGAAAATGATAAAAGCGATAGGTATTTGTTTATTGTAATATTTATAAAATCTTTTATAAAAAAAGCATTGTTAAATTACTAGCTGATTGTCCAGCTTCTGTAAGATATAATATTTGTTTCACATTTTGTTTGAAAAAACAAACCCATAAAAGTTTTAACAAATAATAACGATGAAATTTTATTTCTATTTTTTAACGATTTCTTTTTTTTTTTACAGCATTTTGAAAGTGGGACTTTAATTATAATCACTCTACTTTTTAACAGGCACATATTTTTGTTTTGCATTGTAATTACAGGAACACATCTTAAATCCTTGACCTTCAAGTAAGGATAATTTTCCTGCAATCTCAAGTAGACTTAGGTTCGTCCATGGCATTGTTTCGGTAAATGTTGTAGTAGCTATCTGAAGAGCGTTTCTGGGTAGCCAATCTTATATAATTCCGATTGAGATTTTTTTACATCTAATACAATCCCCACATGTGGCCTGAATGGCCGAGTGGCTAGCGCTCTGGCGCTCGGTACTACAGGTTTCGGGTTCGAGTCCCGGCGGTGCCATGGATGTTTGTAGTGGTTCGGAATACACTTTAAACCGTAGGTCCCGATCTAATAGGATCGTAGAGCGTTGCGGGGGCATTGTTACTCCGCGTCCGTGGCTTATCTTCAAGATACACGCCCCCCCTGGGTAATGCATAGTGAGTACGTCTGTGCAGCGCTTGCCTTAAGGCCTCCAAGACCAAGCTCTCTAAGTGTTTGCCAGCTACATTAGAAAGAAGAAAAAAAGAAAAAACAATCTTCACATTGTTATTTCCATCTAATGCTCCTCTATATTCCTTAGGTACATACACCAAAACTGTGGAATCTACTAACATGCCTTTAAATGTCTTCAACGAAACTTCTTTCGGTTGATCTTTTCAGGTGTTTTGTAAAATTTTCCCTTTGATCTTCAATGCTCTCTTCTTTTTGGTATAAATAGCATAGAATTTTCGTTCCATATCCTCCTTCTTCCCACATACTGCGTGCACCGGATTTTTACAAAAGTCACAGGAATGCCCTCTAGTAGATTTCATTCCACAAACAACACAACATGCTGTACTGTTGCTTCCCCTTCTGATGCAAGTAACACTACAGATGTTTTAACTATTGAAGTAGAGTTGTTAACTGGTTCGAATTGTCTTGTTGTCGATAAAGAAATTTCAGATAGATCCTCTAAATTTAAAGCCTTTTTGGTGAGTAAATCAGCTGTCGGTATTGTGACATTGAAGTGTTATTGTTGGTTGATTTAACTATGTTGTTCTTGTTACTAATCCCCCTGGTGCAGGAAAACCTATTCCAGGTGCAGAAGACCCCATCGCATACGACGGGGACATGGCTCAGGCTAATATGCTTCACTTTAGCGAGGAATCACGAGGACTGAAGACTAACTAAACCTCACAACGCTCTACGATCCTATTATATCGGGACCTACTGTTTAAAGGGATTCCGAACCACTACAAACATCCATGGCACCGCAGAGATTCGAATCCGGAGCCAGTGGTATTGAGCACCAGACCGCTAGTCACTCGGCCATCAGGCCCCAAAACTATGATTTCATTATTGATAGATCATTTGAAGTTGAAGCATTGTAATCAATTAATTCAGCTGCTTTTACATCTTTTGTAGTTGGAGCCCCTTGGTTGTTCTCTAAAGATGCTGCTGGTAAGTCTTCCGATGTTAAAATAATGTCATTGTCCTGCTGATTAAAAAGTCCTCTTCAGTAAAAAGTTTTTCAAGCAACTCTTTCGAAATATGATTAGATTAGAGTCCTGTTTTTGGTTCTGTTCCAAATAACGTTTTGTAAGGTGATCGTTCAATGGATCGATCAAAAGAGGAATTCTTTTGGAATTGAATAAAGTAATAACCTATAGCCCAATTTTTTGTTTCATTGACAATTAGTCAAGCTCGTAACATAGCTGTAGCATCTTTATTTCATCGCTCAACAGATCCTTGACTAGTTGGATGTCTAGGCCTACCATTTACAATTTTGCACGTTAGCCACAGGCTTGTCAATTTTTGTATGACAGCAACCGTTAACTCACGGCCGTTGTCGCTTTGTAGTATATGAGGTAACTTACTTCCACAAATATTTTTAATAGCTCCATTGCTAAATCAGAAAGTTTGAACATATAATAATGAAGGAGCTGGAGGCCGCTACTCGGCCAAGGATCCGCGTATTAATCTATAATAAGAGAATATACAGTCTTGATGATAATGGCGGAATAATGTCATGGCAGTAACCAAATAAGTTCGAGACTGCTGGTTTATTTATTTATTATTATTATTTTTTTCCTATTATGCTCGATAGAAGAGTGGCTTTGCTAATCATATAAATTTTTCATCAAGTTTATTTTTTATGATTCATTTAATAGCAAACACTTAGAATATAATTGTGAAATTGCTCTATAGTTTTAGTGAAGTGAAATTAAAACACTCTGTATTTATGTGTTGTCTTGTAGGATTTAGATAAACATAGTTTTTCAAAATTGCAATTTTTCCAAAATACTATTCGCAATGGTTAAGTTTAACAAATTAGGACTTTTGGCTTTATATATTTGTGCATTTGAACTCTCTTTTTCCTCTGTGGCTTTTACACAAAAAATTGAAAATGAAGATCTGATTGTAGAATTGACAGACGAAAATTTTGACCAGATACAAGATGGACAATGGTTGATTGGATTGTAAGAATTAATATTTAATTAATTTTTTTTTAAATTATTGAATCAGAATTATAAATTGCATTCTTTAAAAAAAAAATACTTATCGTTGTCCTATATTGTGCCTTTTTAAATAAGAAATAATTTTCTCTCTAATGTTAATGATTTTTTTTTTTTTTTTTTTTTTTTTTTTAATAAAATGAACTTATATGTGCAATTGTGTGTTAGATAAATTAAATTTAAGCAAATAATTTTTGAGGTGAAAAAATTCCATCCTTTAAGCAAAATAATTTCAATATATTGTAGCATAAAATAAATTAATATATTATGAAAACTAATTTTAACTTCCAACAATAATTATTTTATATAATTTTAAAAATCTTTATATTTATTTAAATTTGTCAATTTTGGTTTAAAAAAGCTATTGTCGATTAAATACCTTTCATGCAAGTGCAAATGAATATATTGTAAATAGAAAGAGATTAAAATGAAAAACAAAATGAGAATTTTGAAGAGACACTGGGAAAAAATTTAGTTCATATAGAAAATGATTTAGTAAAAGTATTTGAAATTTTCTTCGATATAAATCAAATTACACAATTGCATGAATTTCTAAGGGCAAAATGATTCGTAATTTTTATTTATTTAGACAACAAAGAAGTAAGAGAATTTTAATGCATAAACACATAGAATTTTTTAATTATTTAAAACATAATTAACATTGACACATTCTGTTTAATAGCAACTTTTGCCAAACTACAATGAAAAATATATTGTTTTGTGTATATTTTATGAAATTGTTTTTGCACAGATATTTTATCAAGGCTGATAAATTATATAACAATTTTAATTAATAACTAATGCTGAGATATATAAACGAACAGGAATTTTTGGATTAATAAGATACCAGTATGTAATACGAGTGAAAAGAAGTGCTGATGGTGGATAACTAGTTGAGTTGATTTTTCAAAAGAAATTTCCATACCTTCTTCAGAATAATGTACTAATCTTAGTACTTCAGCTTTTGGGAACCTTTGTGTAATCTCTTCATTTTCATTTCTGAATTTTCAATATTATTTCAATCTTCCTTAGAAAGGAAAATTCTCAATTTTAAATAATAAAGAAAAATCTTAACATTTTCCTGCAGTTTTTAAAGTTACATTCTGGTTTTAAAAATTCAGAGTAAAATTCTTAAAATATATGAGTAATTCTGACCCAATATTCAGATGTATTGTTTATTAAGAAATCTACTAATTTTTTTTTTTGATGAATCTGTTGATATTTTTATTTATTCATTAAAAAGTTTATGTAATTGTGTTGTACTTTTATACATATTTTTCTTTTTTAAAATTAGTATTTCATTAATAATGGTGCCACAACTTGTACCGCAGATTTTGGAAATTTAGGAATTAGCTCCTGCTCATAAGTGTTTAAATTTTATACTATAATCCTTTATTTTAAAACTATAAAATGAGTCTTTTGCCTTATTAAAATAAATAGGTATTAATTTAAGAATTGAATTATGTTACTCTTCATAATTTTCTAAAAAAATATTTTTAATTAATAAATGTTTAATTTTTACAGTTTTGTGTGTTTCCTATATTTTCCCCCTTTTAATTGAAGTATTCTGTAATGATAGTGTGGCATATTAGATTACAGATTTTTGAAGATTATTGTTGACACCAATACGATCTGCATTAACTTAAAGTTGGACAAATGGGTGCTAGGTGGGCTCAGATGCATTTTGTTTTGTGCATCAGAGCTGACTTGGCACAAGTAGTCATTTCATGAAAGAAAGATGCCAGAAATAGAGCAGTATTAATATACAAGAAATTCTCTGATGATAAGTCTCCTGTCGCCAAACCGCAGTTTTTGCACTAAGTTGGCATTGTCCAACATGATGGTGGTTCCTCAATTCCAGTAACATGTACCGCAATCCTTTTTTATAATTGTCTGTCTGTGTTTTTTTTTTTTTTTTTTTTTGCATGTGCACGTAAATAAGCTGTCAGTCTGATTTGAAGTATGCTTATAGTCCAAATTTGAATAGCTTTTTGCTTGTGAATGTTTTGGATTATTGTTATTTATTATTATTATTATCATAACCTGAGTAGAAAAGTAAGTTTATATTATTTATTTATGTAAATTATTATTATATTTAATATGCATGTTTGTATTTTTAAGCCTAAAATATGCAAATTTATGTGTTAAACATAATTTCATTGTTTAGCACCTGTATTCAATTACTAATAATTAAATCTAATAAATTGTTATATATTTAGTGTTTTATGCATATTTTTAACTTATTTTTAATGTATGCCTAAGAGAATTTGTGTATTTTCCTACTAAATACATCCTACTTTGGTTAATTTTCAGTATTATTGTGGGTCGTATTTTACGAACGGAGGAAACCATCATTAAATTTATGCAGAAAGTAGGCGTAATTCTTAAAGTTTGTAATATTTGAATCTTAAAAATTATGAAAATTTTTTAAAAATTTGAAGTATTAGAAATTAAAAATCATCTATTTTTAATTTATCAAGTATGTAAAGGTTTTTTTTTTTTTTTTTAATACGTTGAGGCCGGGTTGTATTAACCATTTCCCTGTGAGCAGTCCAAAATGGGCTGCACAGACAAACACAGTGGGCATATGTCGCTTGAAGATATGCTCTGGACGCGAGTAACACTACCTCCCGCAGTGCTCTATGATCATGTTAGGCCGGGACCTACTGTTCAAGTGGATTCCAAACTACTACAAACATTCATGGCATCACTGGAATTAAGTGTGTACATGTAATAATTTGTCAGCGATTTACAGGGTGTTCCCCATAAGTTTGTATCACTAACATCATAAACTTTTTATCATAGTCTGCCTAATATACAAGCATCTATTACTATTATTATTTTTTAATTTAGTAAAACGCTGCTTCAATCTATTCACTTGTGAAAAATTAGAAAATCACTAAAGTTGGTGCATTTTAAACATTAGCCAAATTTCTTCCGATTTCAGGGTGTATAAAAGTATCTGGATTTGTAGCATTATCATCCTAAAATATCAAAGGATGTGAAGTAAACTGTATTCCAAACCAAAAACTAATTCCTTCGTTTTTTTTTTTTTTTTTTAAGTTTTGATAAAGCCATCAAAGAAAGTTTAGAACTAGAAGAAGATTGGCAAGAATATGCAGTCAATTGTAAAGATCAAGATATTACTGTTGGTCGAGTATCAGGCGTTGACAATCCAGGTATTGATAGTTGATTTAGAACTTGTAGTTTTAATTTTTTTTTTTTTAGTAACTAACAATCTAAACATAGTATTTAAATTTAGAATAAGAGACCCTTTTATAGCTAATTGTATAGTTATTTTAATTTCCTATAGTAATTAATCAGAAAAAAAAAAAATCTAAAATATGTGCTTGTCAAGTGCAGTGTTTTTTAATCAAGCTTTTTAAGATAGTACTGCTATGAAAGATTGTAAAGAGGGCCCAGTAATCTGGAAATTATTTTCATTCCTGGATGATTTAACAGTAGTATTAAAATCGAAAGTTTTAATTATCAATGATTAGAAGTAGCCTGCCATCAATTTTCTACCTCGAGAAGCTAAATTCAACAAAATCTTAATTTTGTTACTGATTATGTGTAAAATTACCAAATTGGGTGGGTTCAAAAAGAGCCACATCATAGTAAAATAATTATCATTTAAGAGATTTTAATTGCAATAAAAATAATTATAATTTTTGAATAATTTAAATTTTAGATTACACAACCAGAAGACCGGCCACGCGTTTCTGTGGCTTTCTTGTATTTCGTTCAATTATTAGATACTATAATTGGTATTGTTAAGGAAGTGATTGGTAAAGAATGATGAAAAGATCAAATTAAGTTTCAACGAATAGAAAATGTTTAATTTTTATTAATTTAATGAATGAGGTAGATAATGTTGATTTTTAAGACTGTTTTATAATTATTTTTACGTAATATAATTTTTAATAATCATTACTTTCATTTAACTAAGAACTAAGCGATGAACAATATTTCTTGTTAGTCTGTCTTTCGTCGAAATAAATAAATTCGATGGTTTTTCGAACACGTGAGCATGCAACATACAGCTGCCCATGGGAGAAACACGGATTCTGAGGTTAGATTTTTTGGTGGTCGTTTATTGAAAATGATAATTGAAAAAATACATTACAATTAAAATAAAATCGTGATATAATAAGAAAAGACTTTAAAAAAAAATTCACAATAAAATACAAATGCAAATGATCGTTTAAGGTACACGAACACCTTTGAAGGAATTTTTGAAATTTTTTTATCTTTATACACATTTTGGATTGAATGTATCTAAAAACTAATGATTTCACATAAAAAAAAATTTCATTATTATTTTTTTTAAATTTTTATAAGCTAAAATAAGGGAAAAAAATGGCCAAAAAATTGATACTGTTACAAAACTTGAAATCAAATCAATATTTTTTAAATTTCTAAGTTTGTATTTGTTTGTACTAACATTTTACAGTGAATAGACCTCTGGTAAATTTATATCTTTTTATTATTTTGTGCTAGTTTAAATGCTGTCGACACAAAATTCTTCCAAAATTTGCATGTAATTCCAACTTTAACAATTAAAATAAAAAATATTTATGTAGCTATAATCATTTTAGAGGTCTATTCCCTGTAAATATTTATGAAAAACATAAATACAAAGTTTTGTAGCATTTCGATCAAAATTACTTGTGTTATGGTGTTTCACATGAAAACAAAAAGCATAAAAATTCATTCTGAAAAAAAGCTAAAAACAACTTTTAATTAGATATATTACTTTAAAAAAAATGTTGTAAATATATTAAAATGCCATTGAATTATCAAGTTCATAGTCTTATTTATTAAAAAATATAGTTTTGTTTTTCCTTAAAGCTGTAAATATTTTCTGAGCTTTGTTTTGAAAAAGTTAAAATTTGCTCGACAAACTTTTTTTACAACTTCCTGCTATTTGCAAAGGCTTTTTAATATGAAATGACCTGAATTTAAAATATTTAGCCTTTTTGCAAGTGTTTTTGATTAAATATATTCAAAACCTTTGAATTTCACATAAAAATATCAACTTTAACTATTCTTTATACAATTTATTCTTTAAAATATGGATAAACATTGCAAAAATGTGATATTGTTGCAAAATTTTATAATTCAAAAATAAATAAAACATGAATAGTTTTTCCTTTGCAAGTATTTTTATGCTGGGAATATCCTTATGTAGGTAATATACTGTTTTCAAATTTATATCTCAATTATTTATACATTTTTGTATGCTTAAAGTTTGTCGACACAAACTTTTTACAAATTTACAAAAAATCTTAGTTTAAAAACTAAAATAAAAATAATTTATGAATTTAGGTTAATTTCCATGTTCTATTCCTTTCATACATTTAAAGAAAACTTTTACATGAAGTTTCAAAGCATTTAGAACAGAAATATTTTTATTGTGATGTTTTGAATAAATACAAAATGCATAAAAATTCAAATAAGAAATAATTAAAACCAACTTTTAAATATAAACAAAAACAAATGTACATACATAAAAATGTTATTGAGCTTTAAATTCTCCTTTATTAATATAAACACTTATTTATTTGTTTTGTTTTCTTTAAATAACTTCAATTTAAAAGTACCATTTATCAATTTATCTTCGACAATATTCAAATCACTCAAATTTATAACTCAAATTCTTTGTTTTTCAAATAACAAAAGTTTTTAAAATAAAATGTCCTTGATTTTCAACGTGCAACTATTATAATACCTTTTATAAAATTTTAATGTTATCATTATATCAAATAATTGCAGAGTTAACTTCATTTTCACACTTTTCAAAAATCCTTGAAAATTCATCATCTTTCTTTAAAATTATATTGTCTATATTATATTATCTTGTAGATCACATTTCATTTTAGAATTCTTAATCAAATACAACACATATTGACAAACTTTAAGCATAGAAAAGTTCAATGTTTTGATTCACAACTTTTCATTCAATATATTTTATTCCAATTCAAACTTAGAAAATGTGTTTTTTCTTCTTCACAAAAATGTTTCATTATTTTATGATGAAAGAAATCACAAAACAAATGGAAAAGTTAATGAGCTTTAAATTCTCCTTTATTAATATAAACAGTTATTTATTTGTTTTGTTTTCTTTAAATAACTTCCAACTTAAAGTACCATTTATCACATGTTGACAAACTTTAAGCATAGAAAAGTACAATGTTTTGATTCACAACTTTTCATTCAATATATTTTATTCCAATTCAAATTCAAACTTAGAAAATAAAAAAAAAGTATATTGATAATCAAATCAGGTAATACTTACATACATTTGATTTATTTCTCATAGAAATAATATAAATTTCATACAATATAATTTTCACAAAATTTAAAAGTAGTACATAAAACAATAATATTCAGAACATGAGAATTTTACGGTTATGTAGTACAGGCATCGAGACACGGCGCCATTCTTTTATTGTGGAATATCTTTCGTCTGTGGTGGAAACAAACTTTTTACTCCAACGATGAAATTAGTGCAAATAAGAATTCTGCAATTAATTATCGAAATAGCAATAAAATAGTCATTATATTGTTCGAAAAATGAAGCTACGAATTCCTCTAATTGCAGTATTGCAATGCTAAAAGAAATTGGCGGAAAATTGCCGAAAATTCAGGGTTGCAAGATTGGCGCCTACCTCAATGGTATTGTTGCCACTACATTGGTTTGCCAAAGAAAATTTTTAAAAATATTTAGGGGTGTACCACCCTTATCACTTAGGGGTTTAAAATATAGATTACGACCGATTCGCAGACCTATCAAATATGCACAAAAATTTTCATAAGAATCGATCGAGCCGTTTCGGAGGATGTTTGGCAACAAACAGAGAATTTTATATATTAGATATTAAAGAAAAACTAGATGAAAAAAAATTTTCACACTTCCTATTATACTATTTTCTTTTAAAGTAACTTTGTGTGGCTTCTGTCTGACTAGTCCCTAAAAAGTCAACAATTCGTCCATTTCACAAGTAAAATGGATATTTACCATTCTATGCAAACTGTGGTTAGTCCATGCATGCATTTTTGCATTAATTTGAACTAAATAGCCTTAAGTGACTTTTTTTTAAAAGAAATTATTAAAAAGATGTAGATTTTATGCTACATTGTTTAATAATTAAAAGATGAAACTAATTAATGCTCATCATTTTTATAGTCTGAAAGCTTTATGCATCCTTATTATATGTAACTCATAATAAAGTTTAGAAATTTTAATAAATTATGTATAAATTTAATCAAATATATATATTGTATAAATACTTTTAAGATTCTCGGTAAAAAACATTTAATGCATTATGTTTATTTGCTCTTGTTTCCTGTATAAAAAGTGCTTATTAAAATTATTTGTTCAAAGTCTTATACTATCTTTATGCTCTAAAAATCTCCACATTGTTTCACTTCCTTATCTTATAAATTTTATACATATTAAAAAATGCAAAGGAAATTGACATATCTTGATTGCAAATAGCATTATTTTATTTTTTGTAACAGAATTTAAAAGTTTCTTTTTTAACATCATTCATTTTCTCATTTCTAATTCGATTTCCACCAATCTGTTTGCGCTAATCCCTAATTTTCCAGAAAGATTATTTTTAAGCCTATTATAAAATAAAAGGTAGAAATTGAAGTATGGTAAGAGTTAAAGTATAAAATGCAAAAGTAGAAATGTTGGCCACTGCTTCATTTTCATTTAACATATGTTTCTAAAAATTTTCTTTGGTTTTCGGTGGATGAAGTGAAGGTGATTAGTTTTAACTTTTTGAATTATTTGAGCAGTGTACAGGAAAAAAAAAAACCCCTGAAAAATCCCATCAGCAAACTGAATATATACATCTTATAACATAATATAAATTACTCTCATTTGCTCATTAAAAATACTATATATATATATACATAGTAATTTTTTCAACTTTATAATGACTTTATGTTAAAAAAATTTTAATTGATTAAAATGAATATCTAAAAACACAAAATGTATAAAGCTTTAAAATAGAAGAATTCACAAGTAATTTATATTTATTACTTTAAAAGTCTATTGCATTAACATAATTGTTTTTTATTGAAAATGTTTAATATATTTTTAGCTTTAACTGTGCGTTTCTTTGTTACTGCATATCCTGCTGTTTTTTAGTAAGTATTCCCTTGTATATTTGTTTACTTATCAATTAAATATACTCTTTATTAAGATCTCTTCTTCTGGAAAGTTGTTTACATACTTTTATTATATTATAAACTATCAGATATAACAGGGCATTGCCTGGATTCAATAAAGAATAATCACAGACAAGTCTTAGATTATTGTAAAATATAAAATTTTGAGTTTGATGTCATTACGTTGAGCACATTTCTAAAATTCCCTAAATTTATTTTGAGGTTAATAATAATTCAATAATCAAGAGATTATAGAACTTTCAGGTTGTTTTGAAAATAATTTTTTTTTTTTTTTTTTGATGAAAATGAAAGACTGTTTTCTTATAGTATATAAATATTTTATTGAATTATTTATTTTACATTTTTGGTCCAATACCTTTTGCCATCTTTCTGACATGTGCATGATTCATGATCATAAAACTTCTGATTTTTGCTGGCAAAAAATTGATCCAAGCCATTTTTGAGTCCCCATTTGAAGTAAAGGTTTTGCCAGCCTGAAAAAATTTTATAAAATAATAATCCAAAGGTATCAGATCTGGAGAATATGATGAGTGTAGAGAGGTGAGTCTGAAAAATATGGTAGGCATGCATCCCATCCAAGCTGTAATAGCTTTTGGCTAGTTACCAAGTATCTTTGTTATCTTGGTGAAACACTATATCTTTTTATTGATGAATTCGGAATTTTTTTCTGTTTGAGTGAATCATTCTATTTGTCAATTGAGGACAACACACTATAGAATTTATTGTGGTTATCCCAGAGGCTTTTTAAAAAAAAGATTCGTTTGAAATCTCACCAAACAGACAGCATCATCTTTTATCTTTGATTCATCTTTTACTTCCTGATTTCTTGCTTTTAACAGTCTTTTAAACAACTTATTTCTCATCCCCAGTGATGATTCGCTCCAAAATATGGATCACTGTCTTGATGTTTGAGAAACAGATCACAGGCGTCAATGCGTCTATGCAAATTTTCTTTCTGTAAGAACATGTATATTGAGTTTGAAATTAAATCATGGCATTTGACATGATCATGAACAGTCAAATTAGATAAATTTAATTTCTCGGCTATTTCACACATTAGTTTTCTGTGATTTGCATCCATTAATGCCTTCATCAGCTTTAACTGGCCATCCAGAATGTAAGCATCTTCAACATCAAAATTACTGGAACAAAATTTTGCATACCAGTTTTGATTTGACGTTCTGTCAGTACATCTCTATACACATCGATTATATATATATATATATTTTGTGCTTGAGCAGCATTTTTACTTTTTCGGTAGTAAAAAGTAAATTATGGGTAAAAATGCTGCTTTCGATTTTTATATTTGATAGAGCACCAAACAAAACTATTGTGCAGAATCAAACAAACTTATTCGCAAACAAGCCTTGCTATGTCAGATGTCAAAATATAAAATTAAGTTTTTGTCAGTTTTCATTTTGGTACCACATAGATTTCATAAATTTGTGTATAATAGCATTTTTTTTTTTTTTTTGGAAGAGGTCTGAGTTCACCATAGCCATTTTGATAGATACTATTTTAAAGAGCAATGCTCATGTGTATTTTTCGTGTAATAGAGCGTTTTGTTTTAACATTGTGCTGCATTAATTTTTTTTTTATCTGTGCAAAAATATTCAATTTAATTAATCTTCAGTATATGAATTTTAATTTTATTGTTGCTAGAATGACAAAATACTTAGTACGTAAACATATTCTGTATGTACATGTTTTAATCGTTTAGATTTTTATCTAGAGTGATTTTTCTTTGATATCCCTCTTTAACCTATGTAGACACTCCCTAATCCAGCATGGCCAAGGTCCCGAACTTCTCGGGTTACAGCTTTCTGTACCATAAAATGTTGTCTATCTGATCTTTTTTTAATGTCTAAAACTTTTATTTACTATAGCAATGGCTAATGTATGTATTAATCTTATATTTAAAAGCTTTTTTTTTTTTTCATGAATAATTATTATTATTATTATTTTTTTTTTTTACAGCATCAAAAATGGAATAGCACATGAAATTAAAATGCCAACTCGTGAAATAATGATTGGCCTTATTCAGGACAAAACATGGTCAAAACTCCTGAAAATTAACTTCCTCTATAATCCATTTTCAATCCAGTAAGTTTCATTGCATTTGCATGTGTGCACATACATGCCTCATTTTAGATTTTGAATTGATATTTGATTTATTCCTCACACGAAATTTACATAGACTTTTTACACACACACAAAAGCATTGTGTACTTATTTTTAGAATTTTTTCACTTTTTTCTTAGATGATAGGTTTGATTGCTCTATTATTTTTTAAAATTATGTGTAAATATTTGAGATAAAAATAAATATTTATACTAAAATTTCATAGTCCATTTATTTATTTATTTTTATATATCATTAAAAAAAAAAAATTTTTTTTTTCTTAATTTTGAAATACATTTATTTTTTGTTTATTGCAGTATTTTCTTTATAATTTGTATTGCTTCCTGCAGTTTGATTTTCATTGATAAAATCTAGGTGAAATTCAATCATGTTTTGTTGACAAATTAGGTATTTTCTATTAAAATTAATTGAATGTTTAATTGAGAATTAAGAAGTATTCATTTGGTTTTGACATGTTGTAAACTAAATTAAAATTTTAACCCAATAAAACAATACCTTAAGTTAATGTACAGCTATTAAGTGAAAAAAAAAATATCAGTGGTCAACATTGGTAATTGTCTATATGTAATTAAAGTTCTTTTAATTATTTCCATATACATATATTTTTCATTGTAAAATGTATAGTCTTAACATTTATTAAATGATTTATTATAATTAATTAATCAATTTTTGTTACATTCAAGAGTTTATTTGTCTCTAACATTTTTTATTAATTTTTAAATATATTTATTTATTATTGTGGTGTAAAATGGAATGTATAAACTAATAATATTTTTAAAAGCTTTCCTTCATAATCACTGTGGAATAAACTTTAAATTATTACTAATTATCATTCTTGGAAATATTTCAAAACACTATCAACTATTTGTTACAAAAATAAATAATCCTGTACTATATATTTTAATGTAAAAAAAAAAATTATTATTTTTTTTCATATTTGTTAAATTTTGCATTTTATCACATAAAAAAATTTAACTTTGGATGTAAAGAAGTAGAAAAAATGTATTACTGTGATAAGAAATGTAATATATTAATGATTTTCATTTGAAGTCAATGTTATTAGTTTATTTTCATACAACTAGATTTAATATTTAAAAATTTCATAGTCTGTGTGTACCCGTATAACTTTATTTTGATGTGATATCTGTTATCAATATATTTATTTCAATCAAATAAACCTAAAACTTGACTTACATTATTCTAAATATTTTTGTTACCTCTTCTTTCAGGATGTCTTTGTTGTCAAACTTATTCTTGCACGCAGTCAATCTTTATGTAAGTAGTAATTATGATTCTAGTATTGCCCTATATTTTCATACAAGCCAAAATTTGTGATTTTTTTTTAAAGCTAAATAATTGGGCGTCAACTTATAAATGAATCCGTTCATCTCGCAAAAAGTTGGTACTAGATGCTAGATATCACAAAATATAGCATGTTTTTGTATCTTTAATTGACACTTTCATGTTTATGAAAAAAATGAATTTTAAATGAAATTAGTTATTCATTTTATGAAAATGATTTGTTTTATTTTGAAATTGTTTATAATATTGGTTTTTTTTCATCATTGTGAAACAAGCAATATGCTGTTGGTGGAATTTGCGCATGGCTAACTTAAAAATAACAATCAAAAAAGAAAATTGCTTCTATCTTTTAACTTATTTTTATGAGTATTTTAAATGAAACTTTTATGCAAAAGGGGAAAAAAAAATCGAATAGATGCTACCATGTTAAAATCTGAGTTCGTGAATAATTACAAGAATTTAATTGGAAATATTGCATATATATTATGAAAATATTCAAGTCGTTTTACCTGATTGGTGACATTTTTGCCCTCATGGCAACGTTAGGAATTTTCGTTTTCATTTTTGGCTTCTATACAGGTTTTAATCTTTGGATAATTTTTTTCAAAAAAAAAAAGAAAAGAAACGTTCTCTTAACTCTTTTGGAAATTTATGGTAATTTGAATTGTTCATATTTTTTGTATTGCTTGTAAATATTATTTTCTTATTGTTTAAAGGTTATCATTATGTAAATTTTAATTTTCCTTTTGTAAAACATTTCTTTGATTAGAAAAAATATTTTAGAGTTAAAATATGTGTTTCCCAAATGGGATTTATACTTGTTGAAAATATATTTAAATAAAATGTACAATATGTATTCAAACCGTAGCTGTAGTTATAAAAATATAGAAAAGATTAAATTCAATAATTAATTCAAATATACATAACATTAATTTTCAATTCATTAAAATTAAATAATTTAAATATTTATTAGATTACATAATATCACTTTATGAATGTGTTCATTTTAGATACCTTATATTTTGCATAAATTATTTGTTTTTGTTTTTTTTTTATTTATTATTAATATTAGATTTTTTTAAAATTATTTTCACAAACATTTGAGTAGTTTACAATCGGAGACATGTCTGTCATACTTTAAAAACTATAAAAACATGAGAGGCAGTAAAAATGGAAAATGAAAACCTGACTGTGTTCTGAAATATGACTGTCTTTATAAAATATTATTTATTTAATCTATTATTTGCTGTAATTTAATGTTGTGGTGAAAAATCAAAATAATTTTAGGTCTTAATACTTTTAGTCTGTGTAATAAAACTAAAGTTGTTATTAAATTGCACAATTCTAAGCAGATTTTAAGCACTTTTTTTTTTAAAAAGCTACTGTGGATACTTTATATAATTGAATTATTACATATCTATTCTTAAAAACAATTCTTCTTCATTGGCGCAACAGCCCCATGGTGGGTCATGACCGTCTGCCAACTTGCAGATTTTAAGACAGGAGATGTTTTCTTTTTACAGAGTAGAGTTGTCAACCCTACATCCAATGCTCTACAGTCAATAATAGACTGGGACCTGTGGTTTTAAGTGGATTCTGAACCAATGGAAACATTCATGGCACTGCTGGGATTCAAACCTGAAATTGTGGTGCAGAGCACTAGTCACTTGGCCATCGTGCTGCCTTAAAAACTAATCTTAGCTATTTATAATTGTTTAAAATAAATTTTATTTAAATATTAATTGTCTTTATAAATATTATTTAAGTTGTCGTTGTTATATTGCAAAATATGAAAGTTTTCCTAATATTATTTTCAAAAGTGAATAGCCATACCTTTATGTTCAAATTATGAGTGAAGATTTTTTGTTATATTGTAAATTAATTTATCTATTTGTAGTGTGGTTTTAAAACTTGCATTCAATAAACTAAATAGGAGAAATGTAGATTCTGGCTGCTTGGAATAGATTTGTAATAGCTCTTCTTAACAATTTTAACAACAAAAAATATTTTTACATAACTGTACAGTGAATAAGAAACCTTATTAGCAATTTTATGAAATTACAGATAATTCCAAAAAGGCAAACAATGAATAAATTAAATTTGTCATGTTTGTGCTGTATAATTATTTTTGGAAGATTTATTTTTTTTTTTTTTATTTATTTATTTTTTTTTTTTTTTATCATTTGGCTATATCGCGTCTTCTTAGGAAGTTTTATATTATTCTTCAGGAAATGAAATTGTGTTGCTTTTAAATTCAAACAAAATATAATTTGAGATTTAAAAATATGAATATATATATATTCCCTATAATCTTAGATTGGCTTTTACAAATCAAAATGTCTGCACTTGATAATTTCGAATTCATAATTATTTTTTTAATTTCTGTACAAATGAAATATGATTTTGTATTTTCTTGTGTTTATTTTTTATACTTATTATACTTTATTTTTACTTAGGATTTTATGAAGATGCCATAGTTAAAAAATTTTTGCCTTTTTCAAGTATTACAGACTTCTGTTTTGGTTTGACTTTTATTGTTGTTGGAACAACACTTGGCCTGGTAAGCACTTTGGGGGATATTTTCTTACTTATTAATTCTTTATTTTATTTCAAAAAAATTTTTAGAGTAAATACATTTTATTACAACTTCCATCTCTTTAATCCAGCATGTTTGATACCGTGCGTGCATGCTGGATTTTAGAATGTGTCAAAACTATTGAACTAGATTAAAGAAAGATTACCTTAATTATATATGAAATTTATTGTGAACTTTTATGTAATATTTTTACAAAAAAAAAAAAAAAAAAAAAAAACAGTTATTGTCTAAGGAATATAAATAGAGTAATAGACAGTGAATTGTCTTTTATTCGCATCCATTTTACAGCAATGAAAATTTTATATATAAGTTTGACAGATCTGCAGACTGTGATGCTCCTTGTGTTTAAGCTTGATGTGATGGTCAATATCTTGCCTAAAAAAAAAAAGCTTTTCAGTCTTCCTTTTCATAAACTAAAATAAGTGATACCATTTAAATAAAAAAAATTTGAGCCTATAAAGAAATTATCCATTTTGTTTTCTGAATTAGCACAGATAAATTTTAAATGTATTCACATGAAAAAGTGTTAATATATTTTGCCACAATTCAGTTATGTTGACATAACTTCTATTTCTTTTAAATTGTATAGAAATCTACACAAAAGATGAAATCTTCCATAATTTTATTCAATCCTTGTTTATTGCTAATGAATTGGCCATAATCAGATCACAATCATTTTTAAAATAGGAAGATTACTAATGGTTTTTTTTTATGGTCAGAAATATAATAAATTCTGTTAAAAACAAGTGTTATTTTTAATTGAGATATAATTTCATTATGTTTAAAATTTAGAGGGTGCAGAAGTGAAATCCTGATTGGTTCTTCAAATTAAAGACTATATGTGCTCAAGTAATTATAAAAAAAATAAGTGCAAATCAATATAATATATTAATCATTCTTAAATCTGACTTGTGGCTCAATGGCAATGAGTGCCGCTGGTGAGCGTGTGAGGGCTGAGGTTCAAGCTTTGTTCCTCTGGCAGCTTTGTTGTAGACATTGTTTCAAAAAAGAATTGACTCGATGGCAGTTGTAATGTTCAGCATCTTGCCTCTTAGTCAGACTACCTTGTGGTGGTTTTCAGGGTTTTCTCCCATACTATATGCACATGCACATGCACAGTAGTTCCCCCTAAAAGTCCTCCCAGAAGGCACTGACCTTCTTCAGCTACCCAGAAGGCACTGACCTTCTTCAGCGACACAGAGCCAAGTCAGACTTCTTCCAACAAGCACTCTACTACAACAGGAGCTGCTCCTCCTTCCGTGAGAACCCACAGTTCATGGACTGGGTTTAAATGTTGCTGTCTACCAAGTGGGATAAGAAACAACAAACATTCTTAAACTATGAATTAAATGCATTTATATTGTACACAATATAAATGTACTTAATAATAATTTCATTGTCTAGGAGGTACAGAAGAAAACGGTTTTCAGTTTTTCTGCTGAGTATTATTTTAATATATATGCAGCTCTTGCCATTCACCCTTGAGATGTTTATCTTATGATTTCCATTTTTGTTGTGAGAGATTATGCGGATTTCAAATCTGGTACCATTTTTCTTTTTTTTTTTTTTTTTTTGAGGGGACTGAATGTAAGGTACTTGAGGGGGTTTACATTAGGAATGTTATGATGCTTTTGTTATATAATTTTAATGTGTTCCTATAAAGCACTATTGTGTCTTTTGTTGTGCAAACTTATCTGTTTCTAGTTCTCTTTTATTTTTGTATTGACATATTATGTTATATACATATACATTAAAAAGTATTTTGTTGACAAAACATACTTTTTTTTTGCTTCTTAATCCTTTTTAAATTATATATTAATTTACTTTGATATTTATTTTTAAACTCCTGTAACCAATATTGAAAATTTATGATAATACTATTTATACTAGTTACTATATTTGTTATCAATCTTTTAGATATGTTATTTAATTAAGTATAGAAATGAATGGCTTTAATTAATTATGAATTTAAGTTGAATTACATTATTGTAATATTTCTCTTTATTTTAAAGCATCAATCTACAGTTTTCTGCAAATAATGTTATGTAGTCAGTAAGAAAAATGTTGATATTAAGTTATAAATGTTATTTTACAGTTAATAACTATTGCTGTTGGAGCTTTTCAAGTTTTCTTTTTGGAATCAAGAAGTTCAAGTGCCAAGGATACTAAAAAGCAATCCGATGAATCATCTGGAGAGAGTGAATCGGACAGCGATTCAGAGGTAAATTCAACGTGGCAGTCTATTTTTCATATTCTAATACTGTAGTAGAAAATTATTCACTTTCAAAAACATTTATCTAATGATATAGCAGCAAAATTATTACTGAAGTATGTTACATAATCAATGTATCAAAATCTTTTTATAAAGTAAGCATTTAAAATGTTTAATTTCTTTGTATACCCCTTTAAATTATTAGTTTTTAAATATTAAAAGCAATAGTAAATTATCTAAGGTTGTCAATAATTTAAAAATAAATGTATTTAAAAAAATATGAATATCTAGTTTTTGAAACACTGACATTTGAAAGTAAATAATTAAGAAAAATGCTTTAATTTTAAATCAGAGCTTTTTAAGGGAAAGGGATACATGCTGAATGATTTTTATTAACACATTTCATAATACAAAAAAAAAAAAAAAAAAAAAAGTATTTACAAAAGCAATTGCATTGGTGAGTGTTCACTGTCTCAATAATTTCTATGTATGGTAAGGTAACTTTTAGATATTAGAATTCTGAGTATCAATATAAGAGTGGTTTATTTCAAACATATTTTTTAATTAATATCTTTTTTTTTTTTTTTCCATATTCAAATTGGTATTAGTGCTCAACTTTTGATTAGCCTACTTAGAAATTCTTCTAAATTAATATGAAATTTTCCTTTTAATTTTAAATTTTGTAGAATCATGCAACATTTTCAAACTTTTGAGCAATCTTAAATTTTTATCATTAATAATTTCATTCATTAGTAACTCTGAAAGTTTTTTAAAAAAAAAAAAGGTCATATTTTATTTTAATTTTGATTTATTTCATCAAATTATATATATATATATGGATATTGAGTTTTTGGGTACTTATATAAAGCTGTTGCCAATTAAACATTCAATAATTTGTTAAAGGTACTAGTCAGATAGATACAGCACAAAGCTGATTTTAAAGAAAAAGTATAATAGTTAGTGTGATCATCTAGTTTACCTTTAATATTATGTTATCTAAAATTTTAATTATTAAAATTATTATTTTTTTTGTAATTAAAATCCCTCCATTTAGTATTTCTTCCCCTATGGCACCTTTCCTTTTGAATCTGCCCAACTTGCCAGTTTTCCATGTGATTGGTGGTCGGATTGGTTTACTGTTCTAATTTTTATTTATCTTTATATTCATCTCAGGTTATTTTTTATTTAATTTTCTTCCCCTTTTTCTGCCACCTAGGAAATGAAGAAAACATCCGAGGATGAGAGTAGTGTAAGGAAAAGAAAATGAAATATCTTCTGCAAAGGGACCTGTGGAATATCAATTCTGTATTTACAACAAAGCAGAGTTTTTAAACTTTCTCCTTTCTTTATGAAATGGGATTTGAATGTCTTTATCCAAAAGTTACTTTTTAATATCACTTTTGACTGTGATATAAATGTTTCTTTAATTTTTTGTTTTTGTATTTGTAAAAATGTATGTCTTGTCATGTCATAAGCCGCAAAATTATTTACTTACTTCTATGTTATGAGTGTTTTTTTTTTAATTCATATTTTATTTTTTTAGTACCTTATTAAAATATTGTCTATGAAAAATCTGTCTTGAATATTTATTTATTTTTTTTTAACAAAATGTCTTTGTCCAATTGTTTTTTGTGCTCCTTTTAACTAGAGAAAATGTTTTCACTGCCACAATCTTTTCCGTTGTTAATTATCTTAGTAGCTTTGATCAGTTTATTTTGTATTAGCAATACATAAATAGCAAGTTTTCTTTTAATTTGAAAAACAATGTATTCAAATTATTAATTTGTGAAATTTATTAGCTAAAATTAAACAATTTGTGCATTGGATTGTAAAGATAGTTAATGTTTAATTTCAGTGTATAAAAATAATCAAACATTTAAATTTATGGGGTTTTTTTTATGTGTGTCTGCGTGCTGTCAAAAAGGCTATTAAAAATATTTAATATTTAACTATTTACTCAGAACTTAAATAAAAAATAATACTTTTGCATTATTTTGTTATTTGTGAGTTCTTGAATGGTGTTACATTTCAATTCATGATTTCCTAATTTTTGTAATCGTGGCGAATTTTACGTTCATCAAAAAATTCTTCAATATATTTATTTATTTTTCATTTACTAAAAAGGATTTTTATTTTTAAGGTGATTTTTTTTCATTAAATAAGAAAAACATTTATAACACATCCATTTGAAAATTGTATCCAGTTTTTTTTTTTTTTTTAACCATGCATTTTTTTTTTTTTTGCACTAAAATCTGAAATTAATTTTTGTAATCTTATTTTCCCCCTCTAATTTGGCAGGATTTTTGTAGTATAGTGTATGTCCCAAAACATTTAAAAACATGTTTGTTTATGTATTGTTTTTTTTTTATTATAACACCAGCCATCATTATTTTTGTATATATATATATATATATTATATATCTTTTGCCCTAACTAGAACAATGAAATTATTTACATTAAAAACAAAAAAGCGATATAGTTGTAATAGATGTGTCCTTTACCACATTGTAAGATTTGATGTTTCAAATTTTATGAGTATGAATGCTATAATGTTTATTAAAATTGTTATGTGATAATCAACAATCTGTTATTCTGTTGGTTTCCATTAATAGAACTAATTTATTACATACATTTTTATTATAAGTATTAGAGTTAATAATAAATAAATGTAAATAAGGGTAATGATTTTTTTTTTTTTTTTATTCCAAATTTGTGAAATCAAACCATCGACCTCCAAAGAGACTTTGATCTCCGGTTAAGAATATCTGCTGTAGAATTTCTCTGTTGAACTTATTGATTTGGTTTAAAATTAGGTGCAGCAATATTTAAATTATAAAATCTAATATGAAAAAAGTTGCTTTTGTGAGTTAATATGAAATCAGTAATTGTCTTCACAAACAAAACATGCTTAATTAACTGTTTCAGTAGTCAATTATGATTTTAAAAAAAGAAAATATGTGAATTTTTTTTCTTCATGATTTAAATGTTGAACCTGCTTCTGATTCAATTTAATTGGAAAATATCTTTGCATTTATCTTAGGTACAAAAAAAAAAAAAAAAATTTCAATAATTTAGCATCTTGAGAAATATTTCATGATTGAATCATCATCATGATTGGCGCAACAGCCCCATGGTGGGCCAAGGCCGAGATGTTTTCTTTTTACAGGGTAGGGTTGTCATCCCTATGTCCAACACTCTACAGTCATGTTAGACTGGGACCTTCAGTTTATAGTGGATTCGAACCACTACAAACATCCATGGCACCGCTGGGACTCGAACCCGAAACATGTGATACCGAACATCAGAGCGCTATCCATTCAGGCCCTTACGATTGAATGCAACAAGAAAAAAAAAAAATATAAACTAATTGTATTCTGTTTAAAAATTTTCTAATAGATTCAATGACTTTTGTTATTAGCAGTTATGAAAAGGCTTCTAAAATGTTTTAAAATAATTTAACATTATTAGGGATAAAAATATATAAATTGTTTGTCCAATCTATAGTTACTCAAATTTTCTAGTGTTATTAATAATATGCCCAGGGATTACGTAACAAAGATTTACATTGTTGTATTTTAAGGAGAAAAAAATTTCATTGTTATATATATATATATATATTTAAAATATATAAAAGTGATGAAAAAACTGATTGCCTAATGTCAATCATTGTTAACAAACAAATGTGATTAATGGCAGTGAATTCAGATTGTAAAAGGAGGAAGAAACTGTCAAAGAATTTTTAAAAAAGTGATTTTTTTCTCTCATAATTTCTAGTACTTTAATATTTAATTTTTTACTCTTGAGTTTAAAATTGAAATGTATTTTAGTTTGTATAATTTGTTATTGATGTGTAAAAAGGGAAAACTTTTAAGATTTGTGGTGAACTTCCCAATTTAGATTGTATATCTGTGTGTCCAAATATGTGTGAATACAGATGCGCACTTGGATTTTGTGTTATGGGAAGAGGTTCAACAAAATAAAGCGTGTCTATTTATGAAAGCTCTATAAGAAAACATTGGTTCATTGTAATACTAAATATTTAACAAAAACCCATTGAGAGTAATTAGGACAGGGATGGGCAAACTACAGCCCGCTGGAAGATTCTAGCCGGCCCGCGGATAGAATTTTTAATTTGTCTGTCCAAGGCAAATTAAAAGAAATATATATTTATTATTATATATCCATTTCCTTTTCTACTTTGATTAAATATTTTTTTTTTCTTCCTTCCTTTTTTTCAAAGGACTGATGATCTTTTTACTTTTCTATTTTTGTTCTATGAAACATAACTCTATCTTGCATCTTCAGTTTGCTTCATCTTATATATGCGAACAAGTGTTTTCAACTATGAACCTTAGAAAAAATTATTTCAGAAATAGACTGACAGATGAGCATTTAGCCTCGTTCCTTAGAATCAGTACATCTCACTTCGAACCTCAATATAAGGAACTTTAAAAGGAAACCGCAATTTCATTCATATCATTAATGTATTTAAATTGTAATACTTGTATATTGTTTTTAAAATTTTAGAAAAATTTATATTGGCCCGCCAAACATTTTTTTTTTTTTTTTTTTTTCGATTTTTGGCTCGCGACCGAAAAAGTTTGCCCACCCCTGAATTAGGAAGTGACTGCAAGTTTGAAGAAGTGGACACTTTTCATTTATGTGTTTGGAAGGAGGAGGGGGAGCTCTTACCCACCAGCCATCTGGGCCCTTCTATCAAACAGATATTGTTAAGAAGACTGTCAAAAATAATTAATCTCTTTGATGTTAAACCATTACAATAATGTTTTACCCTTTAACATATAATAATATTAACAATGAAATATTCAATTTAGAAACTCATAAGCCTTTTTTCTGCTTGTCCTATTATAATAAGTAAAATAGGACTGTGGTCCATAAAAAAGCAGGAACTCTAGAAGGAGTTAACAGGAAGAAGTTGGGGAATGAATCATTAATTGAAAGAAGTCCGGTGATTGCCTAATAATAAAAGTATGATTAAAAACTCATATGATTTACAAGTGCATCTAAATTTCCTAAATATTAGCTTTGATTCATTTTATTAAATGACACTATATTACAAAAGATTACAATTATATTAATTAATAAGGGCATATTTGTATGCAAGTAACATTTTCAAAATGGTGCCATGTTTTGTTGCAACGATACTTAAAATGTACTAATTTTTCAATTATTTCTATGTCTTATATTATGTTGTTAAATCAATTGTAATAAATTTTCTGTTTCAGATTTGTTTATAAATATTAATATGGTTTTGTATTTTTCTTTTATTGAAAAATGTGCCCTTTTTTTAACTTATTTTATTCCATTAAAATCATATTTACTATAGATGGCACTGGCTTTTTATCTCTAATACTTTTACTGATATTTAAAAAATTTTATAGGTAGTGTAAATTTTTGATATGAGTAAAGGAATATCATCCTTTTGTCATTTACTGCTTTTTTTTAAGTTTTCCGTTTTTCGAGAAAAGGGCCCCTTTAAAAATAATAAGCAATATAAAATTATTTTATTTAGATATATTTGAATTTTAATTGAAAATAATAATATTATTATTGGTTTAAGATATTCTAAAATACTTTGGTGCCTGTTAATTTAGCATTGCTATTTTTATAGGATATATGCATTTTTTTTTTTGTAAGTAGATTTTAAATATAAGGATATTTTTTACATGAGTGCAAATACTATGTACTTTAAAGTGGTTAAAAAAAGTATCTGACACATGAGACAAGTATCAGATATATTTTTAAAACTCCTGAGTAATCGAAGTAATATGTAAGTAAGTTAGAAATAATATGTTTGAAATTTCGGTTTCAGAATGTGCTGTTGTATGTAAAAGCCATTTATTTGGTGTGCGATCAAGATGAGTTTTCCCTAAGCAGAATGAATATTTATAAGCTTTACTTTGGAAAACCACAGAGTATTAATGAAATAGAGTGCACACAGGAGTTACCAGTTTAAGATTGACATAACATATGTGATGCATAACCATTGTAACCAGATATTCTTACCAATGTTTATTTTTTTTATATGTAAACAGATAATTTAACAAAAATAATGGCTTAATTATTAGCAACATACCCTATAAAAATGAGGTAAATAAAAAATGAGCTGGATTTCCCAGAAAAAAATTTCTTAAGAAAAATATAAAGCTACTGCAATTAACTACTAAACAATTAACTACTGCAGTTATTACTTTCATTTGATTAGTACATTAGCTATTTTTTTTTAAGGCAAATGACAGAATATTTTTAAGGGGCTTAAAGTATCAGTTAATGGATCATACTACAGATATTAAGGTCTTTTATTTTATTTGCTTTTTATTTACAACATCTGGCTACAACTATAAAATATAAAAATGGAAGCTTTAAGTTTCCTTATTCTTTTGACTTTTCAATTAGTTGCATTCATAAGACATGCAAGATATTTTTACAACTCATTATATATACATTTGTTAACATTTTGTTTTGAAGATAGCTAATAAAATTTTAAATTTTTTAATGAAATAATGCTATTTAAAAAAATAAACTTAATTTGCATGAAATGTAATCATTATTTATTTACTAGTATTACATAAAAGACCAAGGTCTAATGTTTATTATATTGGACACAAACATATGCGATTATCACATACACAATAATGTAATGAAATAAAAATCTTAAAAATACATTTCTAATCACACCTTCACTCTTTTTATTTATTTTTAAAAATTATTATGCAAAGATTACATTCATTTTTAAAAAGTCGTCAAAAGCACAATAATTCCTTTTTTCCATATTTGAGCTATACCATAAACAAAATGATATATACAACCGAATATGTATGATTCATACATATAATTAAATCATTAAGCATTCTTTAAAAATAAAATTATAGCAAGGAATCATACTGTAAACACTGGAAAATGGATGAATAGTTTGATAAAAGGTACTAGTATATATTCAGGCAAAGTTTCATTAAACTTATGTGAAAAATATAGAATATCTTAATTTCAAACAAACTTTATTAATTTTAAATTAATTGAAAATACGAAATTATTTCTGTGTAATTTGTATATGAAATTTAAAATGATAAAAGTGCAATGAAGATTTTGAGATGGGAAAAATAGTCATATGTTATCGAGAATTGTTGATACCTGGCGTGTTACTGGCTAAGTGTTTCTTTTTTTTATTACAATTATTCATTAATTCTTTTTACAGCAGATAAAAAAAAAAGTAAGCATTATTTTTAATTTTTACTTGAAAATGATAACTTTTAACATACGAATTCGAAATTTAAATTATGCAGATTAAAAAAAAAAATTTACAATAAAATACTAAAATCTATTTTTTTAGTTATCTTTTAACAAGAATTTTTTTTTATTATTTTCAAATTTTTACCTAGAGAGTTATGTTATTTCCAATATACGAATTAAAATCTAAATATTAGTAAAGTAATTTTTCGTCTTACATTTCGTAGGAATTCACTTGAAACTTAGACTTATCTCTAAATATATTTTTTAAGTATTTCTAATTGCTCATTATATGAACGGGCTGCCTTTACTATTAATGCAGCTCCTGGTTTAACAAACGGGCTGAAATGTTCGTAGGTTAAAACATAGATGGCGTTACTAGTATTAAATCCATATGATTTTTAGTTAGCTCTAACCTTCAAAAGACACGTATATAAATTCAACAGTTGTTGCACTATTAGTATGTGAGTTAGTGTTCATTTTTAGTGTTCATCACGTGCAGTCCACTCGGCTGACTGTCGATTGACTCCGGTGTGAAATGATGGAGCCATGTTTCTCCATTGTCACATATCGACACAAAAATTCGGGTTTATTACGATTGAACAGCTCCAAACATTGCTTAGAATCATCAATTCGTTGTTGTTTTTGGTCGATTGTGAGCTCGCGCGGCACCCACTTTGAACTGAGCTTTCGCATATCCAAATATTCATTCACGATATGTCCAACACGTGCCTTTGATTAAAGATATCAAAGCTATCTCAATCAACTTCACTTTACGGTTATCAGAAATTATTTTGTGGACTTTTTGGTGTTTTCGTCGGTAACAGCCTCTTTGGGGCGTCCACTGCGTTTCGCCTCTTTTAAATTTAGCAAACCACTTCTCTACGGTTAATTTTCCTGGTGCAAAGTCCGAATAATGTTTATCAAGCCAAGCCTTGGCTTCAATAGTATTTTTTTTTCGCCGAAACGCAATGCTATATTAACACACGAAATTCCTTTTTATCCATTTTTTAAACTAACAAAAAGTCGCTGCACTAAAAATGCTATAACTCACATACTAATAGTGCAACAGCTGTCAAATTTATACACGTGTCTTTTGAAGGTGAGGGCAAACTAAAAATCATGTGGATTTAATACTAGTAGCGCCATCTATGTGTCAGCCTCCGAACGTTTCAGCCCACCTGCTAATTACATTAATGAGAATTTGTTGTCATTCCCAGTTGAAAACCAAAAAATTAGTTAATTTTAAGGGCAATAGTATTTGTTCTTGGCACTAGATGGCTCTAGGAATTCTGTTACTTGTTACAGTTCGTGTGCTGTGTACTACTGCTTTAAAATCTATGAATGCATCGGACGAAATCGTCTAAAATAGTGTCTCAGTTTCTAGAAGAAAGGAGCTCCGAAAAACAAATTAGCTTTGTGATCTTAATAAGGACAATTTTTTAAGGTAAATTATTGCCAGTGATGAGACTGAGAAATAATTCTATATGACATAGAAAATTTGAGTGTCGAGCAGTTATCAACAACCTATTCGTTTAAAATTGTTGTTGGAAGAATTTCTTAAAATGAATTAACAGAATACAAATTTCGAAACATTGACAGTGCAATTCCTCAGGTATGGTAAATGGAAATTTCCTATGTGAAATCTCCCAAAAGGCGATTTTGTTTTTAAAATGTATTGTGAAGAAATTATTTATATCAATTTGGATGGTGAGAAAGAATTCTAAATGAGATAATGATTCATTAGAAGTTAACTTACCAACATTTTGAATACACCAAGCAATACTGATTCATTCAATATACATTCCTGCCTCAGAGAAAGTTGATATATTTTCATTTAGAAAAGTTTATAAACAGTATAAATGTAATGTTCTTAATTTCAGAAAGAACTTCTTAAAATTTTTATTAATCTCTTTTTGAGTAAATTGTGTTTAGTTATTTAAATGAACAAATCAAAAACTAAACCATTTAATTAGTTAAGCAAACATAATTAACCACATTAAAAATCCTTTTTTTTTTTTTTGTGTTAATAATATAAAACATTTTGTAAAAACTCGCAGAATTAATTTAAGTTCTTTACTCTCCTTCCACACTGCTACTCGATGAACGAGCTATCAACAAAAGATGTATAATATTTTTCTAATTAGAAAAACAAACAAATCTAGCATAAAAGAATTTTAAGAAAAACATTATTTATTAATAAGAATTTATAAAAAAAAGATAAAACATCCTTTTTAATATAATTTGCTTTATTTTAAATTACCACTTTTTTTTTATCTAAACTTTTATATATAAGTATTTTTTGGGCTTCCTTACATTGTCCCCAAATAGTTCTTTGTATTTTTTTTTTTTTTTTTTTGACCCGCTCATTCTAGGGTCGCTCTTCAGATAGGTTTGAATATATTTCTTGAAAGATTCGTTGAACTTTTAAGTCGTAGATGAAGAGAAGAACATATTGACAAGCACCTGTATAAACTTGCATCATAAAATTGAATTACGAATTTAATTACTAAGGGAATAATGTTTTACAGTTATTTTAATAGAAACACCTCGAGGAATTCCCGTCTGATTGGATTCTCACATACAAATGTGTATATCATCACATACACTAAATCTCATACAAAATTTTTACATATTGAGTATTAATTCTCATTTCAATTAATTAAAAAAATTTTTTTGAAGGAAATGTAATAGTTAACATTATTTAATGCAATAACGAGTATATTTCTGCACTATTGTATTACATTACATCTCTACTACTAAAATAATAAGATGATTTGTTTTAAATTCATAATCAATGATTGCAATATTGTAAAGTCACGTGTAAATATGTAAAAACAAACACCGTCATTCCAAATTTCACTTGCACAAACCCCATCAATAGTGCAGGCGGCACTAGCTCCCGAACTAATTAACTCATCTTACCTAATATTCTCTCAAAAAGATACATTGTTCTTTGTTGTAAATCACTGTTTTTCTCTAATACATTTTCTGGACTTCGCAAATTGCATACGACATCACATATGCTAGGTGGGATAAGAATATAAATATTGAGATTTATAACCATTCTAATTCACTCCATAAGCACTAAACAGTTTGCGCCTAATATGGTTTGTATAGGTATCATAGTAATAATAGTCTCAAATGGATTTGGAGGTATTAAATAAAAAAAAAAAAAGTGGGGGGAGGTGAAATCATGGAAAAAATATTTTAAAAAATTATGCTCAATGATTAAAAGATTGCTGCAAAAGCAGACAGTTACAGTTTATAATATTCTATAGTTAACATTGACATGTGGTTAAGTAATATACATATATTTCACACACGCAATTTTATATAAGCAGGTAATTAAAAGAGCATATATTCAAATTAGTAAAACAAAAAATAATTCTATTAAAACACTCACACAAAATAAAAGCCTATTTGCTATACAAATTGCTGATTTACATAACAAAATCGAATAATATTCTTCTCATTGGCGCTACTGTACCAATAGTAGGATGAAGCCCTCTGCCTTATGGCAGATTTCGAGACAGGAGAGGTTTTCTATTTACATGGTAGGGTTGGTGCCCTACGCCTAATTGTCATATTAGATTGGGACTTACGGTTTAAACTGGATTCATATATATATATATATAGCGAGAAAAAAAAAATATACTCCTATAACCAACGTTATACTTGGGAAGTAAAATTATTCTACATTTTACCACTTTTTATTTATTCCTATAAGGAAATAAATTTTTGTGGCAGTATTTTTTGTTAGCAATCCTGAATAGAGATTATTTATACATAAGGCAGTCTACTTTACACGGAGACTGCCATGCATTTAAACGTTTATAATCATGGTGTCTATTCATATGCGCGAAGCAATTATCGAACACACATTTATATAAATTTTCATATTAGTCTTGGACCTGCAGTTTAAAGTGGATATCAATCAATCACCAACGATATACAATTTTTTTTGTCTACATTTTACCACTTTTATTTATTTTCTCAAGAATTAAATAATAATGTGGAAATTTTCTTAATAAGACGATGATTAATAAGGCGTTTAGTAAACTAATTTTAAAATTTGCCAAATTGCTGACGCTGCCATTCATTATTCTTATCTCCCTGATTGTTGGAAAAAGAGCTCGAATTTTGCCCATTCATAAAAAAGGGTAAAGATCCAACTTCTTCTAGCTACAGGCCCATTTCTCTTCTTTCTTCATTAAACAAATTAATAGAGAAGGTCATTTTGACTTATCTAAATCAAAAAAATCTCATTCCCCAGCATTTGGCTTTACTGAAAAATTATCTACAACGCATCAACTATTTAATCTCACTGAAACTGTTTCCGAGGGATTTTCATGGAAATTAGATACTGCTGTGGTTTTCCTTGATGTAGCAAAGGCATTTGATAGAGTTTGGGTTAATCCATAGGTTAATTATTTTCTTATTAAAATTATTCAGAATTATCTTACTAAAAGGACTTTTGTGGTCTCCATTGGTAATACAGATTCTTCTGTTCAAAAAATTCAGGCTGGTGTTCCCAAGGTTCAATACTTGGACCATTTCTCTACGGTCTTTGCGTTAATGATATTCCGCAAATTTATAATGTGAAAATCAGTCTTTTTGCAGTTGATACAGCATCCCTCACTAAAGGACGTAAATATTTTATTATTATTAAAAACCTTCAGAATTATATTAATCATCTTGAACAATGGCTTTTAAAATGGAAAATTCAATTAAACGTTGAGAAAACCGAAGCAGTACTATTCACGCGTAAAAGGGTTCATAATACTCCTTCTATCAAAATTTATAATAATCCTATTAATTGGGCTGGGCAAACTAAATATTTGGGTGTAATCTTAGATCGCAAATTAAATTATGCTCCTCACATTAACTATCTTAGGGATAAATTTAATAGATGCATTCGTGTACTGTATCCACTCATTTGTAGAATTCTACTATGTCTTTGGAAAATAAAAAACTCATTTATCTTGCTTACTTGCGTCCAATACTTGCATATGCGAGTCCTATTTGGGGATCTACTGCTCCGTCGAATTTCGAGATCATACAAAGACTTGAAAATAAAATCCTACGTATGATTACAAATTCGCCTTGGTTTTCGAAATGAGGATATCAGACATGATCTTTCCCTCCCAAGTTTTAAACAATTTGTGTATAAAACTGCAAAAATTTTTTAAATTCCATTCCAAATATTAATAATTCCGTTTTGAATGATCTAAGCAACTATGTTTACGACATTTCTGATTTTAAAAATCTCAAAAGACCTCGCGCTGTTCTGAATATTATTCATTAACGTTCTGATATCCTCCTTTCCGAATTACCATTAATTTCATCTCCAATCGTTATTGTTTGTTTCTATTGTTTATCTTTTATTACCTACTTGAAATTATAATAATAATATTAAAAAAAGAATTATATATGCAGATTTTTTTTTTATTAATTAATAAAAATTTCGAATAATTAAATTTTTAATAAATTAATAATATACTTATATTGCTTTGTTTCTATCTAATCAATGGACTTAAAGCTTAAGAAATTTCCTTCACTCACAAAGCAGGAGATAGAGGTTGCTAAGCAACCAAGGTTCTCCATTAATCTGGCAGCTCGTCGTCGTCCTTGCATTGTCAACGAGTAGGGTCAATTCATAACCTGAATTGACTATCGATGATGATCTTTGGGAATGATAATCAATGAATTAAATTTCCCGGTGTCGTTCAGCTATCGTAACCTGTTCGTCACTCGATCTGAGTCCCATCGATGACTATAATAAAAAAAAAAAAATTAGTATTCACATTCATTTAAAGGTTTTCGTTATGTTAAATGACATGTTTTACATTAAATGTTTTTCCAATGTCAATGCAGATAAATTATACGATAGTTATAATCAAAAACTGTCTTTCGATTCAGTTTAGTTTCTGAAAATGTTTGAATTTATGTAAACTATCATTTTCTTTTGACTCGGAATTTTTTTTTTTTTTTTTTACTTCCCACTATCACGAAGAATTTATGTAAGAACAAATGTGGAACATTTTAGAGTAATAATGCCTTTTTCAAATGCCATTTCATGGATTCTCTGTTATATGGAATTTGCTCATTTTATAATGTGTATTTGAGGAGTAATTTGAATGGGCAAAACTCTTTAACTTTGCTGAGAAGAGGATCTAATTTAAGAATAGAAAGTATTATTTCTGTTATAAATCGCGGTTCATCTTTGCAGAAGAAACTCCTTATTTTTCTTCCTGCCACACATCCTGATCGGAAATACTGCGCATGCCTATTGAAATATTGCTCATGTGATTAGAAAGCGTTTCGTTAACTCACGTAAATAATCAACGTGGCAGCAAAACGATGAGGAAGTAGACTAATTATGAAACGCAAATTAAACAATATAAACTTAATTTAAATGTATTAAAATATTTTTTAGATTAGTCTAGCATCCTGTACCTAGAAGAAATCACAGTTTGTTTTGATTTAAAAATGGATATGGGTTTTATTTGGATTTATTAACAGATGCTCATCTACGATGTATAGCAACAAAGACAGATAAACGATCTTCTACTAATTTTGAAAACGAGGCTTCTGGGGAGAGGAATTGTGCACCATGAAGCCACAATGAAACCACCAGGCGGCGCTATCGGTTCTTAGGGAAAGGGAATTTTCCCTTCAACTTGTAGGGAAGATTGTCCACCGGATGCGTTGAATTACTGAATTAATAATTATTAAATACTTTATTGAAAAAAGAAAAAAAAACTTCTCCTCTCCATATATTATTATCTCTATTTTAATTGTTTTATTTTTTAATGCAATGGGCTTAAAGCTAAAATAACTTCCCCTCATATGCAAAGAAGGAGTTAGCGGTTACCCAGAAACCAAGGGCTCCGTCAACCTACAAATCGCCGCCGCCCTTCAATCCTATGCTAACAACTTTAACGTTGAAATTATTGTTCCTAACACCCCTACTAGAATTGGTACTAACTCTACTTCTATAATCGACCTTGTAGTTACTAACAACTTCCACTTTAATCACTCAGTTTCTTCTCTAGATGAACTCTCCTCAGATCATAACCCTGTCATTATTGACTATAAATTTAACTATGTTAATTTTAATATCAACTCTAATATTACTACTAACAGGTCTAAATTCACTGCTACCCTGAACTCTAACTTCAATTATTCACCACCTCTCTAACTATTCCTAATGATATAGAAACTGCAATCTTTGAATTAATTAGTAGTATTCTCTCTGCACATAAAGCTGCTTCTAAACCTCTTACTACTGACAACCCACTTACCTACCCCCTTATATAAAACCGCTAATTACTGACCGTAATAACGCTAGGAAAATTTGACAAATATATCGTGACCCAGCAAGAATCAGTATAACCATCACCAGAATTTACTTAGACGAGCAATTTTAAACTACAAAAACGACTGCTGGGATAGGAAACTTCAAACTGTAAATGTTGAAGATGGATCAATTTGGAACCTTAGCAATAATATTAGAAAAAAAGAACAAAAATTACTCCTCCACACATCTAATTTTGCTGTTACTACTGATACAAACAAAGCTGAGGTCCTCGCCACTACTCTACAAGCACAATTCAGGAAAACGAAACTAACAATCCTAACACTGTAATTGAAGTCGAAAACACTATCTCTTCTTTCCTTGCTCAGCCTAATGATAATGAAAATATTCCTCCTACTAAAGCATCCTTTATTATTAATTGCATCTCTAATCTTAAAATTAGTAAAACCCCTGGTTTTGACTGCATAACCAATAAAATGCTTAAAATTATTCTTCAAATCTGTAAAATTACTGATGCTATTCTTTTAACTAACCACTTTCCTAAGAATTGGAAGACTGCTCGCATTCTTCGATCCTTAAGCCTGGTAAAGACACTACCTCTCTAATAGCTATCGACCCATTTCACTTCTTTCCTCCCTCAGCAAACTAATCGAACGAGTTCTCTCTGATATCCTTAATGAAGCATCTAACAAACTTAACATACTAATCTCTCAGCAATTTGGTTTTACAAAAACTTTATCCACTACGCATCAACTTTATAACATTTCCGAAACTATCTCAGAAGGGTTTTCCTGGAAAATTGATACAGCAGCAATCTTTCTAGATGTGGCAAAAGCCTTCGATCGAGTTTGGAGCAACGTCTAATTTTCAAGATGATTAAATTTTCAGTATCCTTCTTTTTTAATTCGTACTATTTAAAACTATCTCACAGATCAAAATTTCGTTGTTTCTGTAAATAATATCGACTCAAGAAACTGCAAAATCCCCTAGCCGGTGTTCCCAGGGCTCGATCTTATGACCCTTTTTATATAGCATTTACACCATGATATTCACAGAATCACAAGATTAAATTAAAACTCTACGTGGATGACACTGCTATAATTACAGGAAGCTTCAACATTATTCAGAAAAACTTACAAAATTACATCAATCAGTTAGAAATATGGCTTAATAATTGGAAAATTAAGCTTAATGTCGCGAAAATCAATCAAACTTACAGAATTTCAATTCTATTTTTTATATATATATATATGGAAATTAAGTTGGTATATAATTTCTACAATTTAAAAATTTTCAAAACAGTTAATATTTTTCAAAAAAAAATTGTAGTATTATATTTTAAAAAATATTTTTTAATATTCAATATATTTTATCTTCAAAATTTTACATTGTATGTATTCGAAAGCTGGTAACTTTTTTTAACAGCTAAAGTTATTTAACTTTTTTTCTTGTACGATTAACTTCTGTTAGTATTAGTATAAATACATTTCTTAATTTTTGTAATACTGTTTACATTTTCTTCTGATTTAAAGTTATTTTTATTTCATAGTTTTCATACCATGATTGGCTTAAACTATAAATAGCTTTTGTATTCTTTTAGTGTAATAGAGGAACGATGCAATTTTCTAAGACATTCCTGTTTATTCAAAACATTTCTTATCCTTTTACTTAGAATATTAATTTACTTTAAAACCAAAAAAAATAGA
>BPLR01013878.1:0-14362 GCA_021605095.1 Caerostris extrusa
TTACGTATTGCTGGAACACTTCCTGTATATCATAGGATATTTCATACCATTAGAACAACTGAAAGATTTTTTTCCTCTTGTGACCATTACATTAAATCTTGTAAATAAACATATCTATTGTGCCCTCTCTAACGAAAAAAATATGTTTACAATTCCGTTTTGTTCTACTGTTGGTCTCAAAGCCTTACACCAAAGTAAGAATAGTACACCTCTTCTTACAAATTCGAGCATATTCTTTGAAGCCACGGACGCTGAGGTAACAATGCCCCCGTAACACTCTGCGATCCTATTAGACGGGGACCTACTTTTAAAGTGGATTCCGAACCACCACAAACAACTATGGCACCGCCGGGACTCGAACCCAGTCCTGTGGTACCAAGCGCCAGAGCGTTAGCCACTCGGCCATTCAGGCCCATGCAACGGAAGTTCACCGAGAATTTACAGCATTTGGTGGATCTGTAACAATGAGTGAAGGATTGTACAGATTGATATAGCTGTAATCCAGAATATTAAAAATTTTCTTCCTGACCCATTCAAACAATCTCTTGCCCAAAGATTTAAGGACAGTAAAATGTTAAAATCATCACATGGACAGATTGTACTACCAGATGATAAAATTCTAAGCACAAATTTTAATAAAACTTGCTTGACAGTAATCAAATGTGCTTTTAGGTGAATAGTGATTATAAAAAAAAGTTAGTGTACATATATGAATCCATTAAAGAAATTTTATTTCTATGCTTTGTTTAATTTTATAACAACTGGTTCATGTTTGAAATGTATTAATTTATATTTATTAATATTTTTAATAAGTACAACCAAAAAGGCTAAGCAAATAAGCTGATAATTCTGAAAAGAAATTCCAGTAAGTAGAGAGACAACATTGTTGCAGTGTAATACATAAATTTTTTTTTTTTTTTTTTTGCCTTTAAAATTTGGAACATACAATAACCTGTTATTAATGTTTGGAATTTAAAATTGGATATATTAAATTGGGAACATATTGTATTTGATAAAATACAATATATTAATTATATTAAATTTGAACATATTGTAACCTGTTATTTAGAACAACACTGATATATTAAAAGAAAGATTCATAAAATATTGTTTTAAAACGCTTTTTAACACTTATGAATTTTTTTATTCTTTAGATTGAATTCTTAGTAGATCATCTTTATCATAAATAAACCAGAACTGATATAATTCAATTAAAATTTTACCATCAAAATATAGTGATTGATAACTACAGTTTATGCCCTTGGCATGTTAAAATACTTTACAATTCCAATCTATACATAAAATTCTGCAAGACTAAAAGTGAAAAATAGTAATATGCTTATCCATTTATTTTAAGTTTATTACAATGCTGACTTGATGGAAGATAAGCCACATATCAATATTTTTACAACCTTTACCTTCATTCTAATTTGTTTGAAATGTTATAAGTAGTTATAACTTATTAAGATGAAGTGAGTATAATTTTTGTGTATCTTTAAAGCTAATTTTATGCCACAATTTAAGGTTAATAAGATATCTATCCACATCCTACAATAACATAAAGCAATTTTTTGATAGAAAAAAAAATGATAAAAACATTTAAATATCAGGAAAATCTTTTATTTAGCAATAAAAATATTTAGAGGAGGGGGGAAAAAAAGAGTATAATGATGATTTATAAAAGAAAAAAATATATATTTTTTTAATTTTTCTCAGAGGGAGCATTATAATATATATTTTTAAGATATTTGTTACAATTTTGTGTCTTACATATTTACGAAGAGAAAAAGGCATAAAAATGTAAGTTCCCTTTTAGATTGAATATTCAGCACAGCATTATCTATAATGGACTTAGCTTAAATATTAAAATCAGTGTTTATCAAAAGTTAAAATCCTTTGTCACATTTCTCTAACCATTTTAAAAAAGAGAAATGTATCCAATTACCTTTTGTAAATGTTAACTTAAAACACTTTAGTCAAGAATTTGAACTCACCAGAATCATGTTAAACCATTTCCTTATATGACTCTATTACATTCCTGTAACTTAGATTTCATAAAATTTAAATAGTTGAACAAGGAATACAAACTAAAAACAATAGTATTTCTAGGAAGTCAAGTCTGAAACTGTTATTACAAATAAAGTAGAGTAAGAACTTTCACAGACAATCTAAAATTGTGTATGTCAATCCATCACTAAAATTTTGCAAGAAGTAAATTTATAAACTGAGTAATTTTGTTCAAACAATTTTGATCTAATGTTAAAAATATAAGTTGTTTCCATTATCATAAATAGTGAACAAACTAGATTAATCATGAAAGCTTACTATTATAACAAATAAAAAATGATAATATATATAATTTAATATAGTTTTTAGTCTTTCTGAAATGTACAAAAATGTTTGAAATTTGTCCGTTTTAAATACAGGAGTTACCATTAGCAACTGAAGGGTTCTGACATATTATTATACATATTTTAAAGGTTGTAGTCAAAGTGCTGTAGTTATAAGTCCAGTAAAATATAAAAGTAAAGCAAACTGATTATAAAATTCAACATTAAATTAAATCTGATACTATATTATAATAAGTGGGTGATAAACTATTATAGCTGGATGATAAATTATTTAAAAACAGAACAATAATCATGGGTTTTATGGACTGCAATTTTATTTTCAGATTTGTCATTTACTCTTTCAATTGTTCTCCGAAGCAATATTATTTTCATAGTGCAGATCTCATTATACAAAATAATTTATCTTGTTAAATAAAAGAGAAAATTTTAGAAATGCTGATTAAAAATAAATTACTAATAGAGTTAAAATTAAAAACGAATAATCGTCAAAAATATTCTTTGCATTCTACTTACTAAGCACATTTAATTGTTTTTTATATGCTTCAATCTGTAACTTGTTTCTCATTCTGCAATTCAGTCTGCTCTACTGGCATTAATAAATTGCTATTCCAAGTAAACACTTTGTTTGTAGAAAAGGAATCTGGAAACAAAAATATTCAACTCCTAACTTCATAAGGATAAATATAAAAAAATTTTTAAAAAAAAAATAATGTTATAAATTAGGGGTTAGAATATTAACATGATTCTAAAATAAATAAAATAAAAATATTAAAGAACTCAACAAGGGTACTAACATTTAACAGGTGTGAAATGAATAATCTAAGGGTCATATAATCGATATTATAAAGACAGGATGCATTTATGATACTTGTTGAATCCTACCACTATTTACAGTAAATACTACTTTGATAATATATACGAGATCTTAAGTAATAATTCTTCTATTAAATAGCAATTAATAAATATCAAAAATTTCCATTTAAATTTTTTACTAAATAAAATTTATTAATATAACGCATAAGTTCATATTGTTTAATCACAACCTTAAACACATTAAATTAGATTGAAAAGACGAGCATATAAAAGAAAATTATATTTTCTTTATTCATATTCTGTTTATCGCTTAATAAGTACACTGAATTTTAAGGGTTTATAAATTATGGACATACAGAAAATTAAAGACTTTATTTTGAGCTTGCTATGTGAACAATATCGGTTATAATGTGTCAGATATTGTATCTGCCATCCATCCAAGTCTGCACCAAAAAAGCTACAATAAATTATTTATTTGAAGCATTCCAAACATGTTTAAAAATAGCACATATATAAGCAAAATATTTCTTGTATTTGACAGCAATATTAAATTAGCGATCATTAAAATAGAAAAATAGGCATCAAAGTTACAGGGCAAAAATACGAAAACAAATAAGTTTTTATTTCTTTGAATGATAAATTTAAGTGCTAATAAGTTATTAAAAAATTTTAAATGATGAAAAATTAAAAAAAATATACAAATATGCTCAAATTTTAAAATAGGATAATTATGAATGAAATTTTATAATAGATTAGAAAGATTTAGAATGTATGTACTATTTCATAAACTCATAGGTTAATAAAAATTTTAATGAAATAGAATGAAACAGATGAAAAATTAGAAAATCACTTTTTCTTTAAAGCATTTATTGTTGTCAGACATATATTAAAAACAGTGCTGGCAAAAATGGAACGTTTCCTAAAAATGTGAAAATTTTAAAAAAACTTACCATTTTCGGATTTGGAAAACTGTCTGTTACTATCTTATTTTCTTCATTTAGAGAGCATTCGATTCACAATCTGATGAGATTGTAAACATCCAGTTCATTAGCTTTGATCCTTTAAGTTTCTTATCTGAACCTGATGGAACAAGCTGATCAATATTCTCAGAATTCCAAGCATTTGTCGAAAATGAAGAGAGTTGTTTACTTGATATCTTTGGCAATGAATGACAGTTTTGAGATCGTTTAGTTTTAGAGGAATCTAAAACAGATAAAGAATCAAGATAAGAACAAAGACAATATGCCAAAACCCATTTTATAAATATTTTCTTAATAACTTTAATTTAAATGCAAAAGTGAACAAAATACAAATTCATATTATGCATGCATGCACACACACACTTATAATTATAAAGAAAATATATTTAATTTTAATATACTAGGGGAAAAAAAAATGACGCACCAAGAAGGATTTATCCCAATGAAACAAAAATTGATAGATGAGCATGTACAGAAAACGAAATAAATTTTGTATTTTTACAATATACCTAATTTAATTCAATTACAGACTGAGTATTAAACATGGAATTTCTTTTCTTTTACAGACCCCTGTAGATGCAAATTTGCAAAAGCACTAGTTCTATAGCTCCAGATAATATATATACTATATATATTAGCTATAGATACTTTATATATTAGCTCTCTAGCCAGAAGCTCTAACTATACATACATTGACAACAAAAATGTATTCATTTGCATGTTGAATGGAAAGGTAAATATATAATCTAATTTCATATTATGCACACACAAAAACGTATACAAGAAATCTTATAGTCATACAAAATTTTGTTACCATCATTTTTAAGTTTTAAACGTCTCTATTATAATATAAAAGTTATTAAAACATTGTTAAGAACTATGGTGGTGAGCTTATTCTATTTGAAAAGGAAAAAAAAAAAAAAATTGCAATGTTTTTATCAATGGTGCACTTTCTCTGACTGAAAAAAAGAAAAATGATGCTATAGTGGAAACTTAGTTGAAATAAAAGTAGAGAAAATTTGTAGTAAATCATTTCACTTTCATTCAAAATCAAGATAATCCACTTTTTCTTTCCATTACAAGCAGGTGATTAAATCATTAGCAATCAATATGATGAAAAAAGTATGCATTCAATATTTTTACAGAAATATGACTTTGCCACAGTTATGAACAGTTTTCTTGAATTATGCAAACATAATTTCATTTTAGAAATCAAATGAAGAAACTGATTGACAAAAGAAATGAATAATCAAACAGTTTATGCTGACTTGCCTATTTTTTTAGCAGAGATGTCAGAACATCTGTTTGATTTATTATTCAAGAGTAAAGGTTTGAATTCATTAATGATATGTATTGCTATCAAGAAGGAAGATTTTTTGATGATTGCAACAAGGTGAAGAGAGAAGTTGCATCAATAGTCGGACACCCTAAAAGAGTTTTCCTCACAAATGTGACACATACAGTTGAGCATTTTATCCTATAAATGCATTCCTTGAACAGCCCACTGATACATGATGAAGGTAGGACACTGCCTTCTGGGAGGACTTTTATATGAAATCGATCCTCATTTACATGTTATATGGGAGAAAAACCAAGAAAAATCTCATTGAGTAGTCTGATTATCAATGCAAGATGCTTATACACCCCAACTAGGAGCTATCAATTCTTTCTTTGCTCTGAAAGTAGTGAGTGCAACAAATGCTACCAGCAGATTCCAGCCTGAGCCCTCTTGCATATCAACTATACCCACTGCCACCAAACCACGATTTGGGCAATTGAACCACTTGGGATAGACAATGCCAAAGATCTAGATAATGTTAGGTGAGTGCTTATATATGTATTCTCTTCTCCCTTCATAATTATATAAAAGGAAACTAGATATGCTTATATAGACGATGTTTAAAGTTTGCATGCTAAGTTATAAATTGTACAACTAATAGCTATGTGGTTAAGAGTGCCAGTTAGCTAGTATAAAGTATAAAGAGCTAGTATCTAGAGCTAGTATAAAGTAAAAGTGAGGATCAATATATTCCACAGTGCAGCCATTCAAAAATAAAGCAACTCAAATTGAGTATGTAAGCATCTTGCACATCTTTTTTTTTTAAATATTGTTAAAAATAATTGAAATAAAATCATTAGATAAATAAATACATTGAAAATAAAAATATGAAGAAACTAAAATTTTTTAATTAATTTTATTTGAACTAATTTGGGGATTGAATAAAAAATATTTTAAATTTCTTTTTTTTTACAAAATTGGTAAAAGAAAATATAATTCTGTAATATTATTTATTCATGCTATAATGCATTTCTTTAAAAAATGTAACAGTATAAATATATCCATAAAAATAATAATAAAAAATGGATAGAGAGAAACAATGTACTCTTAAGATTTTTTCATCAAAATTGATTCATATCCTGTGAATTAAAAATATTATGATCCAAAGTTTTAAATAGACTTAGATCTTTCATAAAAATGCTTATACTTTTAAAGAACCATATCACTTTCTATTTAACAGTCCCCTAAATATTGAAATTTACTGAACTGTCAATCGATTATAATATTTTAATATCTGTTTAGCTAATTTATTATTTCATAAAAAATATTTGGAAGTAAAAACTACTGAACTCACTATTAGGTTTCAAGATTCCAAAAATTATTATTGACTCACATACAAAACCATCATTTTTTCCATTATTTGCATATGCATCTCTGCTTACTACGCAGAATACGAAAATTTTGGAATAGTTGATTCAAGTGGTTGTGAGGATTGGTGTTCAGCAGTTTTTGCACACAAGCAACTGTGAACTTGTGGGAGAAAGTTTTGATTTTGGTCATTTGTGCCATCCAGTGTATCTTCTAAAAAAGCAATAGATATAGGAAAATTCAATAACAGAAGAATTAAAATAATAAATTGAAATTGAAAATAATTCAATATTCAAACAATTTAATTCATGGTATGAAATCAATAATATTTAGATGAAAATTCATTTTTTTTTTTATTTTTATTTTTAGTTAATTGGTGATACAGAGACTATTAATAAAGAAAATCTTAAATTAACATTTGTACAAAATTCTATCGTCCTCAGTATTCCAAAATGAAGTTTATGAGAGGCAAGTTGATAGTAACTTAGAAAACCTCAAAGTATTTTACATTATCCTCATTAAATTTCTCCATATATATACATTAATTAAAAATTATCACAAATATGAAAAGAAATTATTTTAATAACATTTTAAAATGTCACTATTAATCTCAGCAAGTTCATGTAATCAAAGTTTATTATTTACAATGACAAATCAATTTTATATGATACCTTGGTACTATAAGTTAAATTTAGTGAAATGTCTTTCTTTATACACTAACATCTTCTACACAGAAAAATTTCTCTAAAACAAAAGACTTATTTTACAATTACATTGCAGACTGGTTGAGTTAGATGCGATTAAAACTCAATTCATTTTAGAAATTGTACATTTGATCTGTTAAAAAGCTTAGCAGTTTTAAAAAGTACAAGGGGGGAAGAAGTAACACAGACAATTTTTAACAATTAATACAATTCATTGATAGATATGAAAAATATAAATTACAATAAATACTATGAAAATTATAATTCTTTATTTTAATAAATCACACTATAATACTACATATATATAAATTTTGAGTTTTTCCAGCTCTCCAGAAATTTCATTTATGGTGAGCAGTAAATGTTTCAGTTTGGAATCTTTTAAATTACATTTTCAATGCTTTCCAGCAATAAAAATCTGATTTTTTCATTTGTGGCCATTATTGCATTAACTGAATGATTTGGAAAATTACAAGAAAAAAAGCTCGAGTTCTCCATAAAACTGCAGAAAATCCACTGTGTTCGAAATATACAGCCAATGTTGCTTTCTCTGTTCATAAAAAGTTTAAATACATTAAAATACTTGTTTCCTAATTTGCAGTTAATGCCATGTGTGTTACCATTGCAGTGAATATCATTATATCTTGTGCAGTTTGAAAAAAAAATGTAGAAATTTTGATAAATGACTTGGTGAAAAATGGTCAATTTTACAAATAGTATATATTATTTTTTTAAATATTAATAAATTAAGTCTTTCAAACTGGTTATTTAGAAGCAAACAATAGGCTGCTGTGATATACGAATAAATACAGTGGCTGTAATGTATTAAATAATAAAGCCCTTTTCTATTGACAATATTAAGAATTAAAATTATATAGAAATAATGGCAAATTTAAACATTGAGTTTTTTTACTTCTAACTAAAAACATACCATCATTTTTTATTGTTTCACTATCAACAGAAGTTAAATCATCATCGCTGCCAATTTCAACATTTTCATCTTTTTCATCCTCACCAGCTTTTGGTTTATAAGGCAACTCCAACGTACTAAAAATTAAAAAAAAAAAAAAAAAATTAGTACACAAAAGAAATGTTTAAAAATATAATATATAAAAATATGCAAAATTGCTTACTTTGGCTGAAGAATATTACCACCGAAATTCTTTGTTGAAGCAACTTTAGTTTTTTTATGATTTTTCTTTTGTGTTTGTGTTTAATCCAAAACTTTTACTTTCAATTTTTTTATTTAATGATTTTGATAAACTTTGAGAATTGCATTCAACACCAATATCTCTGGATTTAGTTTTTGAACAACGATTTTTCTGCGATTTAGAAGTAATACACACATCTGGCAATCGATTATCCTAAAACAAACGAAATAAAAAAAAAATAAAAGATTGATAAAAAAAAAAAAAAAGAGGAAGAAACAAAAAAGTATTATAAGTTACAAACATAGAAATATCCAATCAAACAATTGTAAATGGTAATGAGATCATACAAAAATATATGTACAGATATAAATATTAAGGTAAACAAATTTAAAAAAAACAACAACACTATAATTTCCCATGAGTTTCTAACATGTTAATTAAAAAATATGAATAAAATAATAATAATTCAAAAGAATAGAACAGCAATAATGGAAGACTACTGAGTACCTGAATCAGTGCACTAATATAATTTTTTAAAAATAAATTATGAATAAAAACTCCAGCTATTAAATATTTATTAAAGAAACAATTTAACACCTATTTAAAAAAAAATCCCCTTTGTTGATTTTTTTTTTTTTAAATTTGTACAAATGTTTTCAGAGCCACTTATGAATGTAGCCATATTTGTGATAATTATATTTATCAATTTGCTATTAGTGTGATAATCAATCTTATTAGGTAAAAGGTCAACATGTGAAAGTTTATAATTGTTCAAATGTGGTATTTATAGTAAAAGGCAAACATTGATTAAAAACTGAATTAATATAGACTTAAAGTTGATTAAAATATAGATTTAAAAATTAATATTCAAATATAATAAATCATTTTAATGTGTAAAAATATGACTGCATTAGTTGATTATTCCTCAAGTGAAAATTTTTTCTTAAGAAGTTCTACAGAAAAACAACTTCTATTTTCCCTATATATGACATTACAACTCTAATTAGTTGTTGTAAGTATTATTGTACATTATCATAATAAGATAATGTAATAATAATACTCAAGCAGCATATATAGTTGATAAACATCCAGTAGATTGTTTACACAATAAATATCAAAGAGTTATGAAGGAAGGATAGTAATGAGTATTCTGTACACAATTATTTTTCCCTTTCCAGTATTTTAAAAGACGGCTATGTGAATGTGAAGACGAAAAAATGTGTTTGAAATTTAACAATTTAAAAATTACTAACATAAATGTGAAATTTCTGATTTGCATGTAAATTTTATAATTTTTTACAGTTTTCCAATCAATTCCTTTTTTTTTTCCAATTAAAAAAAAAAAAATCAAAATCTCTAAAATTGTCCTTCAAATCATTACATAGTGAGTACCAAATGTTAAGCTTGTAAAGTCCTATTAATATATTTTTTAAAATAAATAAATTTAGTTTTATATGTTTTATACAGCTTTTCATTATTTGCATAAACAGAAAAGTATTTTAAATTATTTACTAATTGGATTTTCTCTTTTATTTCCTTAATTTTTTTTAAAATTCTCTAATAACAGTGCAGTTTTTTTTTAAGGTTTGAAAATTTCACCTAGTATGCCATTAAATAAAGATACAACAATAATAGAAAGTAATAGAACAATTTTAAACTAAATTTGTTATAAAAAAGTAACTTTATTTTTAAAAAAATTGAGTCAAATTTTTAACCTTTGAAAAATAAATACACATGTTTTTCTGAAGTGGTTTGAGTAATCAAATAGTCATTAAATTTTCCCTCACAAGAAGGGTAAAATATATGTTTCATCATGCAAATATGGGGACTTTTGCAATATATATAGTTTGTTAAAATTAATTATCTTTAGATTACTAGAGGCTTAAACTCATTTCGAATGTTTATTTATTAAAAACTTTATCATAAAAAATAGTAAATAAATTATAACAGAAAATGTATGAGTAGTTGGTTTGTCAATATTTGACTATGGAAATTTAAAAACATAATTAACAATGCTAGTACAATCCTTTCTTTTACACCACAATATAAATTTGGATAGTTATAGTTTATAAGCAGTCATTTTTTTTTTCACAAAGGAGTTAAAATATATTTAATCATTATGAATTTTGCAGCAAAACAAATAGACTAAAAATGCTTCACCTTCCAACAAATTTATGTAATACTTATAATTTTGTTAAGATAATCTTAAACATTTTCTTTAAGATCATTAATTCCAAATTAGTATTAAATATCTATTCAATTCAAATTTGAGGCATTAGTTATGAAATTAAAATATATAGTTTAAGTTTAAGATAAATTAAGAGTTAAATTAAACAATTTTTAACTCTCAATATTAGAATTCACAGTGTTAGTTGGTCACCCCTGCTAGTGCATGAAACTATATATAAGAATTACAAATACTTTACAAAGGTCAAATTAATAATAAACTGTGATACAGATAACAATTTTCATCTCTAGCAAAAGGAAAATACAAATCATTGGAAAAATGCTGCCCCTTTTGTTTTCACTATAGTTCTTCAATATCTTTCTTTCTGGTTTCCACTATCATAGGTTTATAACAATTTTTTATATATAATTGTAGCATCAAACACACTCTCTAAAATTGAAAAAATATTTTGTAATTTTGTTGCCATGTGTATAAAAACTGAATTTGGTTTGTATATTTTTTTTTATCAAAGTACAAGAGCAAATAACCTCCAAATTATACCTGCATGTTAGACAGAAAATTACTGTATACTATTTAAATTTGAGATATAGCTGTAACCTAGACTATTCTTTATATACAAATATTTATTAAATTCCCTAAATACAAACTTTAGTACTTATAATTGACAAAGAATTTTAAATACTAAACTGCTGTTCCAACCATTACTGCCAACCATTGCTGTGTTTCATTAAACTGCTTTAATATAAAACTTCAAAAGCTGTTATATTTTAAATTAAAAATGTACCATTATTTTTGTCATTTTACAGTACCAAGATATTTTATAAAATCTATTCTTTTTACATGTAAATTCAACTGTTTCTTTAGCCGTACATTCTTTTTTAGTCTCAATTTCCCCAGTAACACAAAGTATTGATAAGTAAACTTTTTTTTTTTTTGTAAATCAGAAAAATATGACCTCAAATTATAACATCAAAAAAATACTTACTTTCTCACTTATATCAGATTCTGTAGTAGATGTTTCTGTAGTAGTAGATGAGGTTTCTTCTTCTAATAAAGTATCATTAATCCTTTTAATGCAATTATTGGATTCATTATATTTACTTTCATTATTATTTTTTATTTAGCATCTAGTATCATTTTCTATATTTAAAAACAATTCATATTCTGATCAGTCATAGCATTTAATTTTTAAGAGATTTTTGAGTATCGCATTCAGTAGAATCGGGAAGCAGTCTGGGTGGCAACACTTGGCTTATTATTTAGATTTGAACAGGAACTGAAAGAAAATGATGGTTTTAAAAATCGAGTCCAACTATTTCTTGATCCTGACTTTTTAATTTCTGCTAAACTTGGTTCTATGAAACAATTTTCATGTATTGAAGTCGCTTAGGAGATTTCTTTTAGAGTGTCGACTGAAATCATTAACAGGATCAAATTCTCTTGAATTATGAGATTCTTTTCTTTTAGAATGGCTATATCAGAATTTGTCACAGAATTTATTACCAAACCGTTTTCGGATACATTAATATTTTCAGCACAATCTTTCCGTCCAAATTCATTCTCATATCCATGTTTTAGATAACTGAAAAAGAAAAAAAAAATTAAATTAGAAATAAAAGGTAGCTGACAAAAAGTAATATGAATGAAAAGTAAGACATTAAAATTTAATTTTCACATGGAAAGATTGTTATATGTTCAAATTTGATACTCTTGACAGAAAAATAAATTGTAATTATGAACAAAACAATTGTATGAAATCTATGCCAGATTAATTTTTTTCTAGAAAATTATTTAACTAAATTTATTACAAACTAAAATGTAAATAGAAAAAAAAAAAGATTAAGTTTAAAGGATTTATTACTCCACCGCACTAAAGGACTATTACTATACATCACAGTGCCTAGAATTGAGATGCCTCTCAATCCTATAAAAATGTGGATGAAGTTGTACAACTGCAATTTGAACAAATATTCATAAGGGTCACAGCATCTAGGGGTATGCACCAAATACTCAGGGTATATCAACTCAAGGGGTATTACCAATTTTCTAAAACTACACATGAATAAATTAACCCCTCCTCCACTCACTTTTTTAAACAAAATTAGAATATAAAATTAATACAGGATTTCAAATTGAAGCCTATAATTTGGCAAAAGACTTCAAAAAGCTGAAGCCTTAAAAATCTTCTAGCATTTTAAGTAAAACAAGTTCATAGTATATAATTATAAGTTTGGAAATAGAGAAATTCTCTATTCTCCATATAATTATAAAACTATAATTTAATATTATATTAACTATAATATTATATTTGATCAAACACTTTAAATTTTAATGTAAACATATTCAACCGGCACTGAACAAATACAAGTAAAATGTTTTACAATGGTGATCACTGATACATTATTTAAAATTTCATCTTTTTAAATATTTCAGATTAGTTTTTAAATTAGACCTCACATGGAAAAAAAAAAAAAAAAAAAAAAAAAAAAAAAAAAAACTGAATAACTTAGATAAATTTCATCAGTAAAGAGAATGAATTCAGAATTAAGATATGAACTAATAATTTAGATCTGATTGATGAGAAAAGATTATACTATTGTTATTAAGAGAATCAGCTTATTTTGAATAAATAAAACTAAAATAAGCTTTTATAAAACAAACATTTTAAAATGGTTTTAATTATACATACCTGTTATCAACATGAGCTGCACAAAAAGAGCATTTAAATCAAATAAGTTTTTCTTTTCAATCATTTCAGAATGAACTCCAACAGTTATAAGTGGATAAAAGAATTCTGTAATATCTGTTTGCTTTCTAAATAACCACCTAAAATTGCTGCAAGAAGCATTGCTAATGAAGCGAAGATACAAATATAATAAATAGTTAATTCAATAGAAGGTCTTGGTAAAGTTCCAGAACAAAATGACAGCATATGACGAGGAATAGTAGCAACAACTTTGTACTGTAAAATTTGACCTTTAGGGCCTTGGCTAGTATGAATATTCAGGGTTCGTTCAACATAAGTAAGAGAAAAATCAGGTGTATATCTGAAGAGGAAAAACAACATAAATTAATAATTCAGTTTAAGGCTTGTATAATTAGGCAAAAAAATATACTGTATGACAATTTTATTATCTCTTTCAGACTTGATACCAAATATAATCTTTTAAAAATGTTTAATAATTATACTTGCAATATCAATCCTTTTACTTGCATTCGGTTTCAGTTCGAATTCTTGGCAATTCAAAACTCGAAATCCATAACCTTGGCAGAATTTTCATTAATATCAAAACCCTTAACATATATTGGCAATGCTCCAGTATTTCTTGCATTGAAAGATCTACGAACTGTGAAATTAGGTACAGCATATTTTGAAAATTTTGTACCTACAAAACATTGAATTGATTAGTAATAAGCAAAGAAAAATAATTCAAAAGCAGCCATATATATATATTATTTATATATATAAAGCATTGAAATAAATTTATTAATACTTCTAAAATTAAAATAAATTTTTTTATTGACATTGTG
>BPLR01013879.1:0-15397 GCA_021605095.1 Caerostris extrusa
ACGTATTGTTGTGTCTGGAGGAAGAAATTACATGAATATTAATGGTGACTGAAGTCCGTTGCAGACATTCATTTTAGAGAAAGAGATAATCACAACTGGTGTAGAGAGTAAATGATTCGGTAATGAAATATTGTGAGGAACGATCAATGTGGATCGTAATTAATTTTATGGTATATAGGTAAATAAAGATTGTGTGCAAATTCTACAGACCCTGAAGGTGATTATTTGTGAAACCATTGTGACGAACACTTTGACATTGTTACAGCACTGATTATAGCATTCAGCTATCTATGATTATTTTAAGTATTTTTAGTTAAGGAGGAATCAGGTTAACCTCAAAACAATCCTCTGCTATTTTACACCCTCCTAAATTGATTAGATTATGATGGAACCAAGAACACGGAACCCGAAAACTATGCATATGTCTATTATTATAACTCACAAAGTATTCTTTAGATAATTTTCAGGAAATAAGTGGATTTTTTTATTTGATTAAAAAAAATGCCTTCATTTGACCTTTCATTGAAATGTCTTTGATCCAAATTTGATCATTTTACTAACACTTTGATCTCATGAGGCTGGATTCATTAACAAAGCAGAATATCAACAGTATTTGATGCAGTGATTTCTCTGTAAGACGAAGTAAGAAAAATTTTCCAAATTAAAAGAATGATCACGATTGGAAAATGAATGTTCAATGCTTTTACTGAAAAAAATTGCCTTATATTGAAATATGTTGTTTTCTGGTAATTTATCATTTATATACACCTTCTCAATGGAAATTAGATAAGATTTCAAATGCAATATTAATTTTTAATGAAGTTTTTTACAAAAACCGAATAAACAAGTAATTTAAAAATATTTTTTTAAGTCAATTCCTAATTTTTTTCTCACTATATTGCAGATAAATCCTTTACAAATAAGGTTGAAATTTTTCTCTTACATCTGGTGCCAACTATTATTAGATACATGCAACTTAAATCTAAAAAACTTAAATAATTCATTAAATTTAATAAATGAATTAATATTTGAAAAACTGTATTAACATCCAGTGTTATCCACTACAAGTTCAAAAATGTATTCAAACTGAGAGTGGATGAATAAAAGTATTTTATTAACGATTAAAAATTTGAGCAAGATATATATAGGAGAGTGTGAACTAATAGTAGGAATTGAAAAACAATAAGATTTTAATGATGAAGACCATATAAATTAAAAATCAAAATTCATGTTTGTTTCAAAGACGGTTTCTTTATTCAAAAATGGTAAAAAAAAAAAATAGCTTTTAGAATTCAATAACTTTTGAATTAAATTATGAATGCACTTAAGTAAGAATTTTTTCTTCTAAATTTTTGGCAAAAGTTGTATGCTATGCTCACCTATATAAATCTTATTATTATTCATGATGAAAATATTCATAATTTTATAAATTTAAAAATAGTGAAATTCCTTTTTTCTGGCAGCAGAACAAAAATAGTTTTTAAAATTTTTAAACAGCGGATAATATATTGTACCTAAACAATGTATTTCAAGACATTCAGACGAATGAACTTTAAAGCAAGGTGAATCAAAAGTTATAAATATTTAACTACATTGAAAAGAAATCTAATCCTTCTTACCCTCTGGATAAAAGATATTCGTGCAATTGGCAACATTTACCATGGAATGATAAACGTTCCATCCTCTCCGTAGATTAACCTTGACTGAATTTGATATGTTTTACCTTGATATTTTTACTCAGTTTTCCTATTCCATTTAAATTCAACGAAACAATTATCTGGATCAGTTCTTTGCATCGAACAAAAAAGAAATGATGATGGTTTCTAAATGTAACTGATTTATTTACATTTTATTTATTAACTTGGAGAAAAGAATGCAAATCAGTTCAACACGCATTCCTCTTTTTTTATAAAATAAAAGAAACAGTTGAGTCATTCGGAAGCATCGCTCTTGTTCAACATTCTTTTTTAATGTCGTTGGTGTTTTTCTCTGAATGTGACCTTATTGAAGTAGCATTTCATTACGCTGCAACGTATAGCAGAAATAGTTGTTTGAATTTTTTGTTGCAGAAATAATTGTTCGAATGTTGCTGTAACTTTTTGAGTGCTTGAAATGAGATAAAATGCTTTTCTGTGTAATTTTCTTTTTCTTGTAAGGGGAAAAATCGACATCAACAGAAAAATTTTATAATAATAACGGATATCATGCATTACAAATATAAATTACATCGTACGGAAATGATCTGTTAAAAATTAAAATTTTTGATTTAAAAGACAGTATTAAGCATAATATTGTTAGAGCTTGAAGAGTAGATAAATACTATAGTATGGCCGAAATTAAAGAAATTATATATTTGTTCAAGCACTGCTTAATTATTTCCTGAAACTTACTTAAACTAGTATTATGTATACTTAGAAAGAATATTTCATTTCATATTGCACAACTGTCATATTTTCTTATTTCATTTCATATAAATTTTTTTAAGTGATAAAAATTTTTCATTGTGAAAATCTTCGAAAATTTCATGAAGAAAATTGTATCTTTTGAAGACTTAAAAATAATGAGAGGGAAAAACTGATCATAAACCATTTAAAAAAAAGAAACACAGAACAATATCGTTAAATATAAATCCAGTTATTCATAAATCATGTTTTACAATAACTTTTAACTTAAAGATTAACTTTCAGAGTTACGGAAATACAAATTACAAATATATGGTACACGAATTTTAATGAATAAAAAGAAATTCATGAAAAAAATCTATACTGTAAAAATATTATGATAAAGTGCGATGTTGTTTCTAGGCATTTATAACTGCAACTTCCTCAGAATTACTCCACTACTAATGTAGAATAATGTAAAATTTCCGATTAAATTAAGTGATTTTATAGATGAACATATTAAAAATAATCTGTAATCTCAATAATCTTTAAATTCATTAAATAATCTGTAACAGTGAAAGCTGTAGTGTAGTATTATTGTAAAAGTAGTATTATTATAAAAACTAATAAAAAGTATTACATAAATTTGAATGCTAAAAACCAAGGACATTTAAAATCCGATTAAATTTTATAATGAATGCTTGATAGTAGCAATAATTTTTTTACATGAATTCTAAAACAATTTTAATGGCATATTATTTTTTTGCAATATTCTAGTGTTGTTATGAGATTGTAAATGTTATAATTCCGTTAAATAAATATTATAAATGTTATAAAATTAAAATAAATTATTTACTGAAACGTTAAAAAACACATTTATTGATTTTGCGCTTACAGAATATCGTAGGATAATCTATAAACGTAAGAATTATATTCCTTAAATTATAGAATAAAATGCTTTAAAATCTATTCAATCACTTCACAGAAATGTTTCATATCACTTTGATAATGCAGTTGTTGATCGTATAAATTGTTACAAATTGTAGCCAGTGACACTAATTCATAGAAATTATTATTCTCGTGTACTATTCAAATCATGTCTCGTAAAGTATTCTAACTAAATAATTTGATATCTATTTGATTTTTATTTGATAATAATCTTGGTTCAAATTAGATGATCATGATGTTATACATATTCATGATATATAAATTAGATGATCATGTTGTTATACATATTTTTATATGCTTATGATAATTTAGTAAATAATTCAATACACAATATATTGAATTTTCGGGCTTTAATATTAGAGTATAAACGGACGGATTTTCTGCTCATTCACAATAGAGTAAAAATAATTATTTAAAAATTATTGTTTCGATTCTTCTTCTAAGGTTTGAGTGCAACTTCATTCAGTTTTGTCGTGTCGATATGGGTGGCAATATGTATTTATAAATATTTTTTTGTAATCAGGTAAAATTGTTTCTAATCATTATATTTTATGATTACAAACAATGGTAGTATATGGGATGCAAAGGTGGGGACCTGATGGCCGAGTGGCTAGTGCTCCCTTTGCTCGGTCCGATGTAATCAGGCGGGCCATGGATGTTTGTAGTTTCGGAATCCACTTTAAGCCGTAGATCCCGGTCTCACATGACCGTAGAGCGTCACAGAGACAACGTCAATCAGACTTCTCACCCACATCATTCCAAACTGTTAAGGGGCAACTCAGCTCTAGGGCACAGTGATGTGGTGTGGTGTAGTAGTAGTAGTGCTATACAATGGTGGTATACGTTAGTTGTTATATTTTATGCATGCTTATTGGAATGGTGTATGCATATTAGTCTCTAGCCCTTACAAAAAAAGGAATCGAATCTGTTCAAAGAATGTCCAGTTTCCGGAAGAAACAGGTCTTTTGTGACAACTGGGAATGAAAATGATATCTTTGTACAGTGTTCAGATACTTCAGATTTTTTTATACGTAATAATTTTTGGAGCGTTCATTTTTAAAGATTTTCTCTCTCTCTCTCTCTTAAGATATATATTTGATAATATTTTTGGTGTGTTTGTTTAATTTTTTTTTTTTTGTTTTAACGGGAACTGAAAGATCCTTCTGATTTTTTTTTTTGCTGTGGTATGATTGTTGGTATTGCCGGCCTCCATTGGGAAAGTTGAGAAGAGGAAATCCCCACAGATAACGATCTCTTCTATGGGATTTTGTTTGTTTTTTGGTTTCTTAGGCATCCCTTGTGGTTTTTCCTTGAGGGTCTTTCATTCCTTCCGTTTTGTTTGTGGTAGATCAAATTCGGTAGCTAGTCGTGTCTGTTTTCTCTTGGTTCTCTCAAATTTGTGGTGGTGTTATTGTGGTTGTTGAAGTCGGTTCACATAGGTCAATTAATTGGCAGTCTCGTAAATATTTTTTTTGCTTAGCGTCTTTTAGAGTAAATGGGTTTCACTCTGTTATGATGAGTTATTTATTATCTCCTTAACACGCATTTTATGATTACTATTTCTTTTAATAGACTGCGGTCTAAGTTTTTTTTTTTTTTTTTTTTTTTTTTTTTTACCGCACTTTTTTTTTTTTTTTTTTTTTTTTTGATGTTCTGAACTTTTATTCTAGGCATTTATTCCAATAGGCTAATTAAGCTTCTTAGCTTGATTTTGATTTTGGTCCAGATTTTCAAAAGTGTTATGCTCTTTATATATGCTTATTTATTTTTTTGATGTATTTTTTTCCCAGCTTCCTAATTTTTATAACTAAGTTTCCTTTTCCAAATTCTATTATTACGCTTATGATAAATTTTGTACCCGAATTTATATGCTCACTAAATTATTTTTGTGCCTAGTAGATTAAGAGGCTTTACACTTATCCAAAGAAGGGAAATTTTTTTCCTCCCCCTTTATAACAAGATTGCTTTATTGGAAATTGTAGAGACATTGTGTTTTGGTTTTGCTCAAGTCTAGTATTATGAAGAGTTTTCAGTACTTGAGAATAGGGTGATTAGTTCTTTTTATATTATCGTAGAGTATTGGTGTGTTAGGGTTCTTGGTACTTACGTATTAACGGTACCTTGGCGACAGTAGTGCCAATAAAGAGCACACGCGCCAACCGCAGGTACAGATTTGGCGCCAATCTACACTTAAAATTTTTGTTCCAAATAATAAAATACATATGAAACACTTCATTTAAAATCAAAACGCTTTCAAAATATTTTTATTCCAAATAATAAAGATTGGCGACACTTAAAAACCTCCAAGTCTGTCGCCAAGGTACCGTTAATACGTAAGTACCGGGTTCTTTTTGGTTTCGCAACAAAAATCTCAATATTATTATGCAATATTTTGTCAGCGTGATTTTTCCTCTATTTTAAAGAGACTAATAAGGGTTTTTATTTATTTTTTTATTTTTAAATATATAGAGCATTTGACAGGGGGCTGAAATTGAGGGTCATTTACGGTATACACATATTTTCTCTCCTGGTATAAAACACATTTTTGCATTTTTCATAAAACCTATGTACACATTGGTTTTAATGATTGCATCCCTGGGAAATTTCACAAAAAAAAAAAAAAAAAAAAAAAAAAAATTCTATCAAATTTTTTTATCCCGAGTGGTTGGATATTGTGTCGATATGGGTGGCAATATGTAATTATAAATAATTTTTTATATTCAGATAGAATTTTTTATAATCATTATATAATTCATATGTTTTGGTGGTATATTTTATGCTTGTCTGCTGGAATGGTGTATATATAAATTGGTATCTAGCCCTTAACGGATGGGAATGACCAGTTTCCGAAGGAAACATGTCGTTTGCCATAACTGCGAATGGAAGTAATGTATATAAATGTTCAGATATTTGTACATTAGTATTGCAGTATTATATATAAATGTTCAGATATTTGATTAATGCGTTAGAGATCTTTTGTTCAGACATAATGTTAATTGCATGTCGTATATAACTGTTTAAAATTGTAAATATTAATACATATATATAATTTATTTTTAAAATCATGAAATTTGCTTTTGATTTATTTCAAGTGTATGTGTTTCCTTCTCCAACATTTCTAAGTCTTTGAAGGCATTCGAATCTGTAGGGTTTATATGTGGTATGGGGTATAGCTGTATTTTGAGTGTTTAATGAGTGTTTTGGGGAGGCGGCTTAGCGTGTTCTTTCTAGGTACGAGTTATTGTTATCAATGTTTAAAACTTAAAGTCTAAAGCAACATCACAATTTATAAAGTTAAAAATTCTTTTGCAATGTAATAGAATTCCACAATATTTGACCCCAATGAACTTTAGCACAAAAAATGAATAAATAAATAAATGAAAGAGAGAGAGAAAGAAACAAACATGACGGAAATTTTACGATAGTGATTAAAAAAATGATTGAATGCCAACCATAAAGAATTGAACCATTTATCTTGCTTACCAGGAAACTGCCATATTGCTTTCTTTTTTTTTTAGCCTTTTTTTTCTGTTAATCGTTTAAGAAAGAAAAATATGAAACGAAAAAGCAGAAAGAAAAAAAAATTTGTGATGTGTTAAACGACAAACATAATGTTATTTTTTTTTTTTTGTTACGATATGATTTTTTGAGGAAATCTCATGAATAAAAGTAATGCATTTTATATTAAAAAAATAATTCATTCAATTAAAATGCATTATTCATCCTACTACTTGGTTATTTATGATGATTAGCATAACCACGTAGCAGCCTGATTCAAATTCTATTTATCCACAATACTCATTTAAAAAACGTACTTATTGTATAGAATTCAGAAAAAGGTTAATTGGATTAATAATTGAATTGTTAATTTTCGCAGTTTTAAAAGATATTTAAAATTTTAGAAGAAAGAATATTGAAGTACTTTACGCATAGACAAGCAATTCTGACTATGCATATTTTTATAGGTTTGGTTTGTCGCTCTACGGTCATTTTGTGCACCCTTCGGGCCAATTAGGCCGGGAACTATAGTTTAATGGGGATTCCGAACCACTCACAAACAGCCATGCCACCATTCGAACATGAAGCACCAAAGGCCAGAGCGCTAGCCAATTGACCATCAGGCCACTATTTTTTATAGGAGAAATTTCAATCCTAAACAGTCTATCTTAACAGAAAGAGTCGTTAGAAAAGAATTACGTGAAACGTTTTGTAAAAAGAATTGCAATGAAGTATCAGAAAAATGTTTCTCTTGTGTGATCTCAGGTATTTTGCCACAATATTATTTGATTCAAAATATATTGAGGGATTGAAATTGATCAATTATGTATTGTTGTGCTATATATTTATTCAGTAAGAAGTGGGTGCTTTACAAATGCCAGTACAATTTGCATTATTAAGATTTTCATTTTCTGCTTTCAGTGGCAAAATTATAATTTATATAGTAAACTTGTAGCATATAAAAAAAAACCCTACATTATTCTATATATGATTAACACTATATAATATGAATGCAATATACTATATTCTATATGATTAAAAAACACTATTCTATATGATGAAAATTTTATACCAATGGATTGGTTAAAAATGGAAGTAATCATAGATTGGTACATCTATGATTACTTCTATTTTAATGAGTGGTCCTCTCACGTTTAGGTTACTTTCATGAAGTTTTCCATGAACAGTAGAATCGATAACATATTTCCATTGGTTGTAATCAAGCAAGATCTAAGTGGGATTGGGGCTTAGGTTCTAGTCCTTTGTGCGCATTACTACATTGGTCACAGGAGCATCACTTGGAGCATCATCGGTCACTTCTTGCCACCCCAGCTTAAACTTTCTGTTTTCAAATTTATGTTTTGAAATTGTTACCAATGTCTATGGTGAACCACAGAAGGACTACTATTAAACCATCTGACCACTGTATGACTTTGGTCTACCTCATCTCACAATGGTCGCTCATTAAAATTCTTCCGCAAATGATGCCTAGAATTCACATAGCTGGCTATTCCAGATTTAATATCTAGGCAATGTTTGTATTTGTGTGCCCTATAGACTCAAAAACTACTCTACCGATATTGCTGCAAATTTCTTAGTTCATTCTTATTATCGACAGGAGCGTTTAGAGAGTGGTTTAATCGAAGCCCGATAGATAGCGCTGTTGTTTTACAGTGTAAGTTGAACATTGAATTTTTTCACATTTCGAATGCTGTTTAAAAAAGCATTTTGTTCAAATACATTGAATACAAAAATTAATGCACGAAATACTCCAAAAATTGGATTCCGTAAAACCTGAAGAAGAAGGAAGAAATATTAAACACAAAACAGCAATGAAACAAAAAGAACCTAATTATCACACACAATTTAATCCATTTAATTTTAATTAAATAAATGAATTGATATAGAACTTCAATTGTATTTATTTAATTCATATATGTACTCAGATTTAGCAATAGTGAACCATTGCCTGGATATAAAAATGAATCATACTGTCTTTCTCACATGCATTTTTAACTACTTGCAAGTAACTCGTTTCATTCTTATCTTCTATTATTCTGTATATTTCAGTTTTTTTTAAAGAATATTATATTGAATAACACCCTCAAATTTTTTATCGATTTATTTCTTTTAAACGAGCAAAAGCACACAGTGGTACGTTCACTTAGAAAAGTTGAATTCCTATCAAAGACCAAATCTTCAGCCTATAGAATGCCAGCCTGTTGTAGAACTCTGGAAGAATGACTCGTCAGCTATTGAAAACTTGGATTTGAACGGCGGTAGTGAAAACATTTAGATTTTGACATGACCACATTTGAAAGATAATGACGAGTATTTGAACTCGAAAATAAGCCTAATTATACCATGACGTGAGCAAGTAATCGGCAGTTATTTGTTAAATCGTAAACCTTTTGAAACATTTTTTCCGAAATGTTTAATGAAACATTTTTCCGATTTACGAAATGTGATAGGACATGCGTATTTCCTTCCGTTCACACAGGGAGAGAACTGGTTCTGTTCTTTCGCTTTTCAGTGTGAACGTGGCTCCTCATGTTAATAAACTGCTTTAGAGAAAAAATCCAAGATCTCGAATTGGTTAGTCTCGAGGATACTGTTTATTCGAGTCTTCAGTTTTTAGAGGGAATGCAGGTGAATCACAAACAGCAGTGATGTATCATCGTCTTTTCAGACTAAACCTAGTTCTACGTACACCATCATGAGGGCCTTATCAATTGGTAGAGGCACTGAGGGAAGTGACTGTGGCAGATTACGCCCGTAATCATCCATACGATCCCAGTGTCTGGAGTTATGGTAAAAGGTTTTCCCATTGAACAAACATCCTGTTAACCACTTATTCATACAATCGGTAATTTAGATAACCGACATTATATTTCCGATATGTTATATCTCGAGGCTACTCCCTATCTTCAAGGCCTCGTTAAAGCTAATTTTCAACAGGACAATGTACAACTGCATGTTTCCAGTGCCGTTCTGAATCTACCTTGATACAGAGGATGTTTGACTGCTGGCCTAGTCAGCACATTCTAGAAATCTATCACTAGTAGAGAGCGTCTGGTAAATGGTTGGCGAGAAACCGGCATGTCATTACTCGCCAGAAATACAATTGATAAAGTTTCAGAAAAGGATAATCATAGAGTTTTGTATAAATCAAGCAATTGGGACAAAAAAATTCCACGGGAAAAGATAAACTGACCATCCTGGGTAAATTTATCACCTGCATAAAAAATATTGACCGCAAAAAATTCAAATATCTCTGCTTCAAATTGAATCAGGAATAATGAGATGATTTGTTAAACTCTTAGATAAGAAATCTACTATAAATATATTTGTAGAAAGTTTCCTTCAATATCTGATGTCAAATTTAAGAGAAAACTTCATTAAATCTCAGATTCAAAGGCTGATTTTAGATGGTGAATTTGAGGTTGAAATTAAAGGAATGCATTAATAAGAATATAAAAGTAATGCAACACCTTTTAGGAAGCATTGAAATTTATTACAGAATCTTTTAGAAGAACTGTTAAAATAGTTTATGTAGTTCGTTTATAACATATTTAGTATTTTTTGCAATCACACAGATTATTTTCAAAAACTTTTGGGTTTGGTCTGCAAGGAACAAGGGTAAATATTCCAACTAGATATGACCAAAAAGCATAAGAGTATTAAAGTAAAGCGATTTAAAGCATGAGAAGGAATCGACAAAGAAGAATTCTGGCATGTTAAGCAGGGATTTTTAAAATTTTAAATTAAATTCTATTCATGAATATGCAAGTTTATTTTTTATCTGTATTTAAAACATTTTAATAAATAATGCCATATTAGTATATATTTTTATCTCAATAGATATTTATTTTTATCACCACACTATTTTCTCATTTAATGTAATGTAACAATATATTTTTAATCGGCATTTTCACAGTTTGAAAAATATGATTTGATCCAAAAATATAAAGATTATTCTTGAAGTCAGCATTAAATTAATAAATAAATAAATAAAATTTAGAAAAAAACAATTTTTTAAAAAATCGAAAACTTTAAGAAAATGGCAGCCATCATCTAATTTATTTAACTCATATTCATAAGTTGATTATTTTTGAACAGTTAAAATAAAATACCGCATAACATTTTTGATTCAAAATGCCTGAAAGTAAAAAAAAAAACTTTTAGACAGAGTGAAATATTTTCCAACTATTGAAAAAAATTGAATTCCTTGAAAAATTTATATTTTTGATAACAGAGAAGCGCCTGTGGCATTCATCCAAAGAAACTATTTCATTAAAGTAAAGAAAAGCAAATATTTCAATTCCAATGAATAATTTTGAAATTTAAAAAAAAAAAATAACAAACACTTCAAAGATATAGTTGCGAAAACCTGTTAAGCTACATTCTCTGCAGAATATATGTGCTTTTATATTAAGAAAAGTCGTTATGTAACTATTCAATAGTACCGTTATAGGATGAAAGAGGCGTCAGACACTGCATGTTCTTTTACATAGCTTAAATTTTTGTTACTGAATGACAACTTTGAAGGCCAAATACTTGCTTTACTTGTTCGGAGATGAATAAAGCAGCTCTGTTTTAAATGAAGTGCTTTTTCGTGACTACCAATCTCCACCCGCTTTCTTTTAAAACTTAATCAAAAGAATTGAATTGTGTCAATTTTTGGTATTAATGAAACGTTTAAAATACTTTTTTTTTTCAAAGTGTGGAGTCATTTTGAACTTTTTAAATATTTTTTAAATAATTTAAAACTTGTTAAGTTTTCAAATTTTTGTCTTTATTCCATTAAAATAACGACGATAGAAACAAAAGAACTGATTTATAATATTGTATATTTAATTGTTATGAGAAGCAATAAAAACAGTAGCTAATTGTATGCTGTGAAAGTATAACAGGAAGTATTTATCTTTATAAAAAGATTAAGGCTTTTTATCTGTTTAAAACATTAAAAATTATTGAAAAGAAGAATGCTAGTTAATATAACAGTTTTCTTAATTAAATGTTCTATAAAAGAATTCCCAGCTTTTTCTTTTTTTTTTTCGTGCTCATTATCTTTATAATGAGCTCATTTTGAGATTTTAAAATATTAAAATATTTTTATTTATCAATGAATTAAAAGAGGCCCGATGGCCAAGTGGCTGGCGCTCTGGTACTCTGTGACACAGGCTTCGTGTTTGAGTTCCGGCAGTGGCATGTATGTTTGTAGTGACTCAGAATCCAGGTCCCTGTCTAATACGATTGTAGAGCGTTAGATGTGGGGGCAGACAACCCTACCCCGTAAAAAAGAAAACATCTCCTGTCTCGAAATCTGGCAGCAAGCAGTTGGCTTTGGCCCACCATGGGGTTGTTGCGCCAATGAAGAAGAAGAATGAATTAAAAATCTATTTTATTAAACTCTTTAGCTTCTATTAACATATAGTCTGTCTTGTGTTCCGCAGCATTGCTAAACAACAAACCCCTAATTTTATTTCTAGAGCTTCCTTTTAACATTTTTCTGTAAAAATATTTCATTAATTGTCAGGAATCAATATTTCATCTACATTTCTTTGTAAGAAAAAAATTGTAAATGTTAAGAGTATCAAGGGAAATTCAAGAAATTGAATATATAAGGGAAGATGAAGTTGAAGGAGCCTAGGGGCAGAATGGACCACTGCTTTAAATTTATTTATCTATTACTTTTTAAGATCCATTTAAAGATATATAAACGACAAGAATATATTTTTTATATAAAACAAAAACAGAAATGACCATTTTATGCGAATTAATTTTTAATGTCATGAAAGTAAAATTTTTAGACAGCATATTATATGTTGTTTAGTCACTAGAAACTGCATTAAAAACGATTGAATAACTCTTCTGGAAACATAAAAATACTTTTCATTGTTAATTTTAAAAATAATTTGCATGCATACTAGGTGCGGCAATTAATATTCTTATTTTTTTCTTTAAAAACACTTTTAATTTGGGAAAAAGACAAAAATAATTTATCCAAAGTTTGCTCCAGAACTAGTCACACATTTCCTCCCATTTCTCTGTCAATTCGTGGATGCCCTCCCAGAAAAACAGTACATTTTTTTGAGGTGGTCCAGTCATGAAGCCATTTTGGGACATCTTCGAAATTGTTGAAATGTTTCATATAATCATGCAGTGCGTGAGACATTGATGAAAATAAGTAACAGTCGGAAGGGGTCACATCTCGTGAGTTAAGGGGTGGGACAAGAGTTCTCAGCTAAATTTAGGAATGGTATCTCTGTCCTCTTTCGCTGTGTGTGATGGGGCGATGTCATCCTGCAAAATCACTTCATTCTGAACGAACTTTCCTTGTCTTGTACCATTCGATCAATTAATGAATCAAATCGGTCATTTGTTAACGGTAGGAATAGTATTAACTGCTTCATCTGGTTCCAGAAGCTCATGTCTTTTCGTTTGACCTGAGCGTTCTTTGTCTTTCAAGTCGAAATCGCCACTTTTGAATAGCCAAACCTTTTTGTCTAAGGGACACTCTAACTCCTTCACTAAGTCAACAAGGTCCAAAGTCAGATATCTCCTCATGCCAACAGCCAACATACTGTAGTTTTTGAACTATCCAAAAAGTTATGTTTCGGAACTAGCTGGCGAGTGAGGTAGGGGGGGGGGGCAGGTCTTCGTTCCCAATTTTAGTTGGTAATTGCAGGGCAAGTGACAAGAGCATTTCATTGAGGCGAAGATGCCATCTAACGTTACAATAGTAAATGATCCTCTTCTGGCGAGAGCGAAATAACTCAAAAACGTAACGCATGTTAGGATTGACAGCACCACTTTGTAGCAAGTAGCAGCGTTGCAGAAAAGTAGCGGAGTTGTTCTGGAAAAATTCTGCTGCATGATCTCTTGTCTGGAAGATTCGAATACTTTCAAGAGTTTTCAAATGTATTCAAGGACTCATGGTGTAAATATGGGAAATAAACAAGAGTTGGATAGTTCCAAATTTTGAGTTCGAGCAGCAAGTGCATTATTTTGATTTGAAGTTACATAACATTTGTGAAATTATATAAATATGGAAAAGAAACAAAACAAGGATAGTGAGTGCAGAACATTAAAAAAGCAATAGGATATGAATATTTCATGATGAGTCAAGTAATAAAGCAATGTGTATAATTTTCAATAAAATAATATAAGTCCTCAAAGAATACAATATAAAACGTCATTATGTGACAGAAGTAAAATAGAGAAAATGCTGAACAAGAAGCAGCAACTTGTGCTAATTTCATGTGACTCATTCAATAGCGAAACATAGGAAACCATTTACTGACGGCGAACTAATTAAGGATTGATTGATTGCAGCAGCAGATGAAATGTGTCCAAAAAAACCTACTTTATTTATAAACCTCAGTTTGTCAGCAAACACTATGGTTCGAAGAGTAGATCCTATTACAGAAAATATATTTACTCAATTTTCTGACAAAAATTGACACTTAGAGTGGTTCTCTATGGCCCTGGATGAGCCATCAAATGTTATAGATACTGCGTAGGTGTTACTTTTTATTCGAGGGTTAAAAAATATGAAGAATATGAAGAGCTTATGACGTTCATAGAACTCAAGTCACGACGCTGGAGAAGGTATTTTTAAAAAGTTGAAAATGCTGTTCAGAAAAACAGTCTTTATGGAAAAAATTTTCAATATACCGTAACCCATTAATCGTATATTGCATTATTCATCAATTGTTTTTGTGTGAAAAATGCTTGGATATGTCAGAAAAATAGTCACGTTAGCTGTTAATTATCTCAAATTACATGCTCTCAATCATCATCAAATCCACGAATTTATTGAAGAGATTGGAGGAAATGAATTATCATATTATATTACCACAGTAAGCTGGCTTTAGTTAGAGGCGGAAAATTTCTAACTCGATATTTTCAGCTCCGAGTAATAATAGAATTTTTCTGAATGTAAGTAATCGTCCTCTGGCTGAGTTATAAAACAATGTTATGTAAGTTGTCATTTAATACAGATATAACTAAATATATGAATGACTTTAATTTAAAATTACAAGGAGAAAAACCAGCTTCTGCATTCATATTAAGTCCTTTCGACAAAAAATTGTTTTGTTACAATCCCAATTGAACAAAAATGGTTTCACGCGTTTTAATGCATGACAAACATTCAGTCAGCAAACTGTGACTCCATTTCTAATAGACTTTAGAACTGAAGCTTTGTGCCTTAAAATAAATAAATTTTGATTTTGATTTTGATTTTTTTTTTGCCTTTTTTATTTTTTTGCAATTGCAAATGACCTCAAGATTTTTCAAAATCCTTTTAATGCCGACATAGAATCCCTTGACCCAAAACATCAAATGAAAATTAATGATTTGCAGTGTAGCATTATTATTAAAGAAAAATATTTATTCTCATCATTTCTGGAATTTTTTATTTAGAGTTTTCCACTTACACAATTTGATCAATAGCATAAATTTGCTCGTGGCTTTTTTTCCAGCTGTGTGAAAAACATTCTCCAAAGTGAAATAGATAAAATTATTTACAGATCTAGTTAATTAATGAGCATTTGAAGATCCTG
>BPLR01013880.1:0-23990 GCA_021605095.1 Caerostris extrusa
GTTGTAGAGAATTACATATAGCGGGCCTCCATGTCTGATATATGCTCCGGTAGACCGTAACCGTATTTGGCATTCTTTATGTAATATTTCATTCTCCGGTAAGAGAGGCTGCTTTTTTTTTTGTCAAGTGTTTTCCTTCATGTATCGTTTTCAGTTGAGTAATAAATGTCGTTCAAGAACGTTGTGCCTCTCTCTTTTCATCCTAACCAATATGTGCGTACTCATTTTCATGGATATCTTTTGAAACGGTATATATAAGACGAAATGCTGCAGCACCCTCTGCTGGCAAATAACAATAAAAGTGGATAATGCGGAACCCTATTTTTCTGAATACAGCGGCTATTACCAATTTTTATAACGATTGATTGAACGGTATAGAAGTTGATAGAATGCAGCACCCTCTGGTGGCGACTTTACAACGATGGAAATAGTATAAAGACATTATCCGTGTTTTATCAAACACAAACAAAAAATTTCATCAAAATCGGTCAAGCCTTTTTCGGACGGTTCAGTGACAAACACGTACAGAGGAACTTAATTGCAATGCCACCTATTGGCATTGCCCAATAGTGAAGATCTAAAATAAAGGGATCACCACAATCTATCACGGAGGGGATGGACCCACCACAATCTAGACCACTCAAACAGACACAAAAAAAATTTCATCAAAATCGGTTCAGCCGTTTAGGTGAAGAGTACATATATAAATTATGTATATAGAACACATGTACAAGAAGACTTTTATATATATAAAGATAGGATATAGAATAGAGTAAGCCTTATGAAAACATGAAATTGCTTATAAATTTAAAATATTTTAGAACAGGAATAGACAGTGACCTGAGACCACATGCACGGCCTTTTGTTGATTTTCTGGTGACCCTCTTTAAGCAATTCAAGTTATAAATAAAAATCTATGAAATAAGGGAATTCATAGTTCCGTCATTCTAAAATTAATATTTTTTTACATGCATAAAAAATAAAACCGAAATAAATCAGCTTTATTAAAAACATTTAACAAAAAAACAGTTAAACTTAATAACATGTGTCTGTATTTTTTATCATAAAGACATGTACTACAAATATAAATATTATAAAAATATATAAATGCAATGAAATAAATTTTTTGTTAAAATTAGCAGTCTGAGTATTGTGAAGGTTTATCTTAATAAAAAGTGATCCTGATGAAGATTTTTGATTACAACACACTATGAACAATTGTTATGTTGAAACAAATGCTTTTTATACATAAAAATACCAATTTTGGCAATAAGAATTTTCATTGATAACAATTGATATAACCAAATATAATAAAGATTTCCATTGATGACAAGTGATATACCCACTGGTAACAGGAATTCCATTGGTGACAACTGATATATCCAATGGTGTGATTTTCATTGGAATAAGAGAAACGATATATCCACTGGCAATGCGATTTCCATTGGAGAAAAAACCGATATATCCAATGGTGTTATGATTTCCATTGGACACAAATGATAAACCAATGATAACATGATTTCACTGGTAACAAGAGATATAATCATTGGCGATATGATTTCCATTGGTGACCAATGATACAGCCACTGGCAATATCTCATTTTTCCTTTGGTGACAAGCGATACAGTCACTAGTAATATGATTTCCACTAGCGATCCAGCGATACAACCAAAGGCAATATGAATTATTTTTTCGAAAATAATCTCAACTAATGACACAAGATTTCCATTGATGAAAAGTGATATAGCTCAAGATTTATTGGCTTAATCAGTAATAGATGTCAATAGATTTCCATTGGCTATCAAATATAAAAATGTAGCAATATAGTGTTAATGTTGGGCAATATAGCCTGCAGCAATAAACCCCATATTCATTGATGCTAACAACATATGATTTTTATTAGCGAATGATACAACCAACAGTAATCCTGGATACAGGGGGAATTAAAGTAAGTTTAATAAATATAGTTTACTGCAAATTTATGTGTTCCTTTAAATGCATAGAGATGTAAAAGTCCGGTTTGACATTGCTTGTTGAAAAATTCCTGCTGCCAAATAAATACCTTGTTCCGGAAACCCAATGAGCTACTCTAAAAGGTCATTCTAGCTCTTTTTTTAAACAGCACAATAAAATATTATGCTTTGAAAATCAAAGGAAAAATCAATTCGTCTATTAGATATAACTTCGAAAAACTCAAAAAAATAATGTCAACGCGATTTAGTGTGCTCGTGAGGACCCTTGTGATCCAATGAGCTATCTACTTACCATGCCATTTTTAGTCCAATCATAGAAAGCAAAAATAAAATATTCGGCGTTCTAAATTAAAAGACTTACTTATGATAATCAAATATCAGTATGTTAGTTATTTATTGGGCAAAATGAGAATCATCTCATTTCTATTTTACTGAGGTAGGATTCTAGCGCTAGCGCCTCTACAGTCATATCGTAGGACACATACTACTACTACACCACACCACATCACTGGGCCTAGAGCTGACTTGCCCCATTACAGTTTGGGAATGACTGTGGGTGGGGAAAGCTCCACTCGAGCTCTGTGACGCTCTACGGTCATATGAGACCGTGCCTACGGCTTAAAGTGGATTCCGAGCCACTACAAACATCCGTGGCATCAGCTGGCATCCGGACCCGAAACCTGTGGTACCGAGCCTTTGACTAGACTTCACCCCACCATTTCCAAACTATAAAGAGGCAACCTCAGCTCTAGGCCCAGTGATATGGTGTGGTGTAGAACCATCGAATTTATTACTGAGAGTTTTCAAAACAAATATTGCACGAGTGGGAGTATTTCTTGATATTCAGAAAGCATTCGATAAAGTTTGGATTGACGGATTATTATATAAACTTATTATGATCAACTTTCGCCCTCACTTGATTAAACATTTCATCACAACATTTTCTGCACACCAAAACTAAATTCTCGTGATTGCATTCAAAAACTCTACCCACTTATAAATAGAAAATCCTACCATAAGCAGGATACAATAAAATTCTCTTTATACGGCTGGTGTTTCTGAAAACTAAAAACAAATATCTACCCGCTGAATTACCTCAGCAAATGATTCATGCGCAATTCTTACGTCTATGCGCAAGCTTTATTAACATTTCTTCCTTAAAAGATTTCTAAAATATATCTCTTGTGCCAAATTTTTCACACGCTTTATTAATTATGAAAATACTGCAATCCATTTGACTACGCTCTCAAATTATGATTAAAAACGTCTTCACAAAAAATTTTGCTAACTCAGCTTCAGCTCTGAAAATATTTTTTCTTTTTTTTGATTTATGCTCTCAATTTGTCAGTTAATTTTTTGTTATAGTTATACATATATTCTGGGCAATTTGCATTGTTTCAACGGTATTTAGCCTTCTGTCCTAAATAGCCCCAAAAGAATGCGTCCACCATCGACTTTGTAGAAATTCTTGAGCCTCCTGCTTCAAAGCTTGTGAAAATCAGAAATTTGGTCCGATGTCTGCAGAAAATAAGCTGAAAAAAGTACCTGATTGAAAATAATCAAAAAATGATTAAAAGAAAAGAAGGGATAGGCGAAATCAATTGCTTCGATGTCAGAAGAAGATGTGACCACAGTATTACAGGAAGATCCGAGCAGTGATGTGCAAACGCAGCAATACATGGGAATTGCCCGATCTTTTTAGACATACATAAAAGTTTACGTAATATTCTGCGTCGCTATCACAATAAAAAAATACACATATAATATATATATACAAAAGAATGCATGTTCAGGTGTTGCTCCCCGCTGACTGGCTAGTAAGACACAAGTTTGCTCTAGAACTTGCTTGCATGAAGGGAATAATGAATGCCCATAGAACATTTTATGGGATAGATGAAGCCCATTTCTCTCTCCTAAGTTTTGTCAATGTACAAAATTTGCGGGATATGGGCAATCGAAAACCATTTGCAAAATGCACTAGTACAGCTTCATCATTCTGTCTCTTCTGAAAGTAATTGTGTGATGCTAGACGACGTTATCATTGTTTGAATGACCATTGTTTTTGAGGAGGTGGGTCCTACGGGTCCCATTACCTGTACCGTCACGCCATGAGAGTCTTCTTTTATATATATATATATATATATATATATATATATGTAGGATTTTCTTTTTGTGTCGTAATCACCAGATAGCGACACTTGCTTGTCATTGACAGAGCCTATTTACAACGAGGGGTGTATTGAACTGTGAACTCTGACCCCCCACGAGAAGGGGTGAGATCCCCACAGATGAAGAAAAGGAAAGAGAACGCTGGCTGGACAAAGAACGGATGGAGGCTGCGTCAAGCAGCGAGAGAATGGACAGTGCTGTCTCTTAATTAATTGTTAATGTAAATATCACTGTACATATAACCGTGCTTAATTAAATGTTGTTGTTGAGAGAAAACAACGTTTTGTTAATGTGTTTTGAAATACACCCCTAGACACCCACTTCAAAAGTTCAGTTTTGGTTAGACTGGTAGAGAAGTCTAACAAAAACCATAGGTTCGGCCGGGATTAATCAGTTGGAACCGGTAACCCTACAAAAATTGGGGTTCGCCCGATGCATCTTTTGCAAAATACGGCTAATATAGTATATATGTATATATATAAAAGACTTTCTCTTTCTATCTATACAGTGCCTGATTTTCTTATAGACTAAACTAGGTTTCCAGCCTAGGGGCCTCAAGATCAAGAGGGCCTGCATTCAAATTCCTAGCAATCATTAGAATTATACTATTCTCTAAAAAACAGTAAACACTGAATAGAAAATAAGGAGAAATTTAAACATATGACTAATAAACAAACATAAAAATGCATTGTTTAATGTATACTTGGATTGAATCAGTTCTTAAATGAAAATAACTATTAACATAAAATTTAATATGATATAAAATTTGGTATTTTCTTTTTTTTGTGATCTGATTTTGTATGAATAAAGTTCCATTTTTGATTTAGTTTAAAACTTAAAATTCATAATAATTCATACTTAAACTTTTTAAATGTGAATTATTATGAATTAAATTTATCTGAATTGAATTTAATCTTCAATGTATTGAATATATTTAATTTAATAGAAAATATGAAAAATTGAATTGCATATTCTATTTTCGTAGTCAAAGATTTTTATTATTTGAATTTTGCTTCTTTATAAACGTTGTGTGTTATGTTATTAGTTATTTTTACAATAAATGTCCAAATAAGTGTTCTCGATTTTTATTATTTATTATCCGTGCCACATTTTTATAAAGATTGGTACCCATCACAACGTGTTTCATTTAGCATATTGATATATATTACAGTAATGAATGTATTTTATTATCTCTCATGTAATTTACAAATTTAGAAATGGATGAAAGTTTCTCATAAGTGGAATAGTCTAGGGCCTCTTTAGCATAATATAATATATATACATATATATATATATATGTAAAGAGAAGAACATATGAGTTAGAAACACGATCTGTTTGCATACCGTAGACACCACAATTTCCAATTTTCCTATATGTGATCCATATGGATTTTTTATAGAAATAAATACATCAAATTCATTAATAAATCAAATCATAACAAAGCCATAATTTCATTCACTGTACATACACTCTATAGTGCCCCTATTAAGTACAATAAAAAATAATCTGAGGGGTTCATAAGCTGCAGCTATGAAACTGAAAATTATTTGTCAAAGATAATAACAAAAGGTGAACTGCTAGAATTGCATTAGCCGGTAAATGAATTAATAGTATAAAACTAAAAACACGCTTTTAGAGTTTAATCAAACTAAAAAGTAAAAAAATAATTGTTAACATAATAATAACGATCGACTGACGAGAAAATGAATGTCATGCTTTGTGACATTTTTAAACTGACTTTGCATTTCGGAATGAAACTAATAAAAAATTATAACGATTGATATCGAGCACCCCAAGGTTTTAGAACAGTGACATTCATTTTCTCGTCAGTCATTTTATTCTTAGGTTAACAATTATTTTTTACTTTAGTTTGATTAACTCTAAAAGCGTGTTTTTAAGCTATAATATTTAAATGAGGCCCCGGTACGGTGAACTGGAACTATAGTTCTTACAATAATTTAATTGTGAGTAGAACAAAGGCTAAATGCGAATACGTCGAGCCAGCCAGGATACTTTTAATGTCTTTACTGAATACTTTCATTCTACATGAAGTTAAATTGCTCTTCATAAGTTAAAGTAAAATCACTAATACTGGCGATCCTGATCATGATGAGATAATAAACTTATCAAAATATTTTAGTGTCTTTGGTCCTTGATAAGTCTACAACGTTTAAATTAAATCTGATATTTAAAGTAGAGCAAAATCGAGCCCAAAAGAGTCATTAACAAACAAAACAAACAAACATACAGGTGAAATTAATATAAAAGCGTATTAAAAAGAATCAACTGTTTTAGTTCTGAAAGATGTCTGTAAATGTTTCTCTGCAGCTTAAATAGTGTGTATGAGGAGAAACAGATCTCCAGGGGAAAAGTGATGCGTCGATCAAGATGACTTACAAAGGCTGTGTGTTTTAATCACTAATCCTGGCGATCGTAACCATGATGAGATAATAAACTTATCAAAATATTTTATTGCCATCGGTCCTCGATAAGTCTACAACGTTTAAATTAAATCGGATCGCTTAAAGTAGCAAAAATCTAGCCCAAAGAGTCAGTTACATACATACAAACATACAAACATACAAACAAACAAACAAACAAACAAACATACAGGTGAAACTAATAAAAGCGTATTAAAAAAGAACACAAATATTTTAATAAAAAAACAAGAAATCTGCTAAACACAAAATAAATTAATTATCATTAATTGTAACATCTTATAAATATACGTGCTTTCAGAATATTATAAACCACGAAATTTTTGCTCGCAAATCGAATTAAATACAAAAAGTCAAAAACACATCCAGGATCGTTTTTGATAACATGGAAGAAACGAAATAACCTTTTGTTTAGAGTAGCAACCACTATAGATAGTCCCGAGGTTTTGACACATGGCTCAGCTTTCTCTGTAAAATAAGCTACACTGCAGAAATATTATTCTTCAGTCTTATATTCTAAAGCCCTCTGGCGTTCGGCAGTACCAGGTGTTTCGGGTTCAAACCCGACTTGCCATGGATGTTTGTAGTGGTTCGAATCCACTTTAAGCCGTAGGTCCCGGTCCTAATCGGATCTAGAGCGGTGGGGACATTGTTGCTCCGCGTCCGAGGCTTCTGCGATCAAGTTACACGCGCCCCTGGTAATGCAAAGTGAGTAATGTCTGTGCAGTCCTTATGGCATCAAAAAAAAAAAAAAATCACGGTCCATTTGCCAGCTGCATTAGAAGGAAAAAATATCTAAAGCAAAGGTGGGTAACCTTTGGGAAGGGTGCCACTATCTGAAAAATTATGCGTGTCACTTTCAACTTTTTCCAAATTCCTAAAAAATGTAAACAAGTGAAAAGGTTATTCATAGGCTGATTATGGGACTTTTACGAAAATAACAATTTTTTTTCTATTCTTACTCATTAATTCACACTCTTCCTATATATATCTTGTTCAAATCTTCAATCGTTTATAAAATACTTCTTATTTATCCACTGAGTTCAAATACATTTTTTGAATTTGTAGTGGATGACACTGGATGTTAATGCAGTTTTTCAAATATTAATTCATTAATTTAATTTAATGAATTAATTTTAGTTTTTTTAGATATAAGTTGCATATGTCTACCAATAGCCAGATGGCGCCAGATGTAAGAAGAAAATTTCAACTTGAAATGAAAACCTTTCTTTGTTATTCAATTCCTACTATTAGTTCACACACTCCATATATATATATATTTATATATCTTGTTCAAATTTTCAATCTTTCATAAAATATTTTTTATTCATCCACTCAAAATCAATGAAAATTATTTATAAAGGTCTTTCTGCAATAAAAAAGTAGTAATTGACTTAAATTTTTTTTTATATTACTTGTTTCCTTGTAAGTCTGAATAGGGGAGATTTAAATATAACATAATAAATAAAATAACAGTACAAACTTAGGTTTTTATTGTTAGTAAAGAGTTTTAAATGTTAAGCCAGTTAGGTTATGATAAAATAAAAATGAAGGACTGGAAACAATTACATTTTCAATGTAATTTCGAGCACTTGCAGTTGGAATAAGTTCCTAATGTTTGCTTTTCAATGTAGTATGGTATTGCAGATCATTAATTTCGATTTGGATTTCAAATGAGTAACAATTAACATCTTGAAGAGAAATTTGAAAAAAATGCTGAAATCTGCTCAGCAAATTTCAACTTATCATGTGTGAACATTCGAGAACGGATGAATAAACTCAGGAAATGCCAATGTTTAATAATGCACGAGATATATGAAGCAATTGATTGGAACACTATAAGAATGGCCAAATGAATATAGCAATGTTGAATAGATCAAGAACTTCATGAAGAATGAATTGTTCAAAAATCTCTAAAAGAATATACAAAAGTAAAATAATTGTCGTCGTAAATGAAGAATGAAGTATTCCAAATTCTACTAGAAACGTTATCACATACAATACCCAAAAGAATATATCAAAGTTTGAAAATTCTACACATAAATGAAGAATGAAACATTCCAAATTTTACAAGAAGCATTATACAGCGCAATAGGCATGGGAAAATGCCAAAAGTGATAAATATGAAACTGAAAAATAAAAAAGGAATTGATCAACTCAGTACGAGTAGTTATAGCCATTGGAAATACAAATGTTTAAAATCCCAACCAAAAACATGAAAAGTGATTCAAAACACTTCTAGCACAAGCCAAATTCTCCAGAAAATCCTTAAGATTGACGTTGTTCATGAGTCATTACAAGAGTTGAGGGACCCAAAGTACCATTTTTCGCCAAAATTTGGCATGGAGTTCTATTTGCTTGGCGCTCATTTTCGGATAACGTCACGGACCCCTAACCAGGACAACATTAAGTTCACACTTGATAATAAAACAGCATTACAAACTTAGATTTTATTATTAATCAAGTTTTTTTAAAGATACAATCAGCTGGGCTATGCATAAAATAAAAATGAATAACTTGAAACAGTTACATTTTCAATGTAATTTTGAACGCTTGCAGGTTGGAATAAGTTCCTTATATTTGTTTTTCAATGTACTATAGTATGGTACTTTTCAATGTACCAGGCTGTAGGTCAATAATTTTGATTTGGATTGCAGGTGGGTAATAAATAACATCTTGGGGAGAAATTGAAATAGGATTTGTGAAGATATCAGCATTTCTTTTCAAAAATTAACTTATTTAACAAATTCTACTAAATCATTCTACTAAAGATCATTTTATATAAAATCATGGAAAATTGTCAGCATAAAAGTCCTATTTTTGCTGTGAATGGCCAACTCCGATATAAATAACAACGAACTCAAGTGATGATTCGACATTTTATTGGTTAATGTTGCAAGACTTGTATTGCAGCGGAAAGATAGAAGGAAATGATAGAGAGTTTACATTGGGAAACCGCTATTTATAGTAAAAATTCATATATGAAATTCATTTTTAATACAAAAAATATCTCGACACTGCAAAAATTTCTTTGTATTGCAGCCTTTTAAGTTCTTAACCTCAAGATATTTTTTTAAAAATTGGTTTATAAATAATCTTTATTTTCCAAAGAAGGAAACATCACTCTTACAGTCTTCTACTGATCTGTCAATCTACGTTTGAAACACCATGAAAATTGTCATCTCCGTTTGCATTATTACTTTGTTGTGTTTTGCGTTATGCTGTTCACAGTTAGTTGATCGTGGTGAGTATCGTTGTGTTGAAAATATCATTTCTAATTATTGAATTAATAAAATATCAGAAAAATATCATCTCTAATTATTGAACTAATAAAATATCAGCATTAACTATTAATAAGAACTATTATTTGGATATTCTAAAAATAAATGAAAATCAACTTTCAACTTAACTTTTAATAAAAATTATAATAAAACAATTTTTATAAAGATAAATAAAGAAATTATAAATATAAATAAATAGAAAATAAAAGTTTACATTTGTTTCTATAACAAAAATCTTTTAGCAGTGGAGAAATAATTTCTTTAATTAATTTTTTTCATTTTATGTTAAAATTGTTAAAATGTTACTCCATAGTATGTTAAATGTTACTCTATGGTATGTTAAAGTGTTTATAGTAACTAATTGTTAAAATGTTACTCTATAGTAATGTTAAAATGTTACTCTAGTAATTAAATGTTAAAATGTTACTCTATAGTATGTTAAAAATGTTACTCTATAGTATGTTAAAGTGTTACTCTATAGTAACTAAATGTTAAAATGTTACTCTATAGTATGTTAAAAGTGTTACTCTATAGTAACTAATGTTAAAATGTTACTCTATAGTATGTTAAAATGTTACTCTATAGTATGTTAAAGTGTTAAAAGTGTTACTCTATAGTATGTTAAAGTGTTACTCTAAATGTTACTCTATAGTATGTTAAAATGTTACTCTATAGTACGAAATGTTAAAATGTTACTCCATAGTATTGTTAAAATGTTACTCCATAGTAACTAAATGTTAAAATGTTACTCTATAGTATGATAAAATGTTACTCTATAGTAACTAATTGTTAAATGTTACTCTATAGTATGTTAAAATGTTACTCTATAGTATGTTAAAATGTTACTCTATAGTATGTTCAAAAGTTACTATACAATATGGGGCTTGAATGGGCGAGTGTCAAAACTCTGGGCTTGGAGCCACAGGTTTCGGGTTCGCTTTGCGGTGGTGCCATGGATGTTTGTAGTGGTTCAGAATTAAACAGTATGCCCGGTCTAATATGATCTTAGAACATTGTTTTGAGGCTTAGGCAGTCTTCAGCCCTCAAGGTTCCTCGTTAAAGTGAACACATATAAGTAGACGGGGTCTTCTGGATCTGGTGTAGGCTGTCCTGCACCAGGAGGATTAGTAACAAACAACAACAACTCTACAGTAGTGTTAAAACATTTTTTCAAAGTAGTACGAATAATTTGTTTCTTATGTATTCTGTCCAATTAAACTGAGATTCACCATATTAGAATGTTGTAATCCCCGTGCTTCCCCTTACACTGGCTCTTGCCAGTGGCCCCCTTTTTGGCCTTCAGGAGAAATGATCAGTTGGCCTCGAGACTCTCACCCGAGAAGTTGGTCTACCTGCGCTCCCGCTGAAAATCGGTTAATTGATCTACAGTCTCACACCACGAGAGGAAATATATTTAGCACAGCCCTGCGCTGCAGTTGACTTGCTGAATCTCACCCGAGAGGAAGTATATCCGGAGAAGAAGCAAAACCGACTTTTGGTTTTATGGCTTAGAAGTGGAGCCCTCCCAAGAATCTATAATTATTTGTCTTTAAATGTGTTAAATATCGTATATGTGTGGTGTATGTGCGTGTGTAAATAAAGCAGGGAGTTCTCCAACATGTGCCTCAAGTACTTCAACTCATTCACACCCAGTTACAATAAGGCTTCCCAATCTGCCCACTACAAGGCAAGATAATTTATATAACTATATAAATCCATAATATCTGCATGTCTCTGTCTTTTTACACACTTCATGGATCTATCCAATTAAGATGAAATTTTTATACATGTTCACGATATAATCATTTAAAACATAGACTAATTTTTACTGTTATCTGTTATAATTTATCTGTTATTTATCTGTCTAATTTATTTGTTATAATTTTATCCATTATAAATTTGTATTCTTCCAAATTTATTTCATCGCCTTCAAAGTAAGTAAGAACAATTATGCGCAAATCTGCGATTCACGTTGCAGACACAAAAACGGGGTCCCCGGAGTGGTCTTTTGAATTTAGGGAATCGAAGCAAATCGGTCAGTGCTGGAAAAACGCGAAGAAAATCAATGTGAGCTGGCGTATTTTCGGTACCAATCGAGATTTGACGCGTTTGAGGCCCAAAATGGAATTGACCTATCTTTTGAAATTCCAATATCATCAGAAAGGTCTCTAATTGTAAATCGACGGTTTGTAAGCGCTAAATCTTTAATTTTTGGACGTGAGCTAACTTCGGTTGAGATAGATGGTCGTCAGAGGACTCATCGTCTTCGGCAGAGGCCTTCTTTTGAATTGTTTATAACACTTCTAAACATTTCTTTCCGATATAGAAATGCTCACCGAATGCCTACTGCAACATTCTATACGTTTCCGCATAAAAAATTGAATGCAAGTTCTTTGCTCAATTAATTCATACATTTCGGAATCCTTTTAGCGTCTCACAAAGCCAAGCTTAATTCAAACACTGATGATTATTTTGACGTCATATTTCGCACAGATGTCAAGAACAGTGCCAGCAACGTAAAAAAAAGAAAAAAATTCAAATTCCATAAGCCCGGGAATTTTAAATTGAAATTTAGTTTTACTCTTTGAACAGAATAGTATACATATATGCACAAAAATTAATAATGTTATATATATTTTACATGTGGCTGCGAAAAATTCCAAAAGCCGTTATATTAGATAGATTTAGATACAGCAGCATAATAGAAGAAAGTAATTTCAAAAGGCTTTTATTACAACAAAAATAATGTCACTAGAAAATTAAATAAAAAATACTTCAACTGAATGAACTTAAAATTTTTTTTTCAAAATTCCACTGAACAGCGAATACCTGAGTGGCACACTTAACAAGTGATTGATTTATCCGTTTAACCTGATGCTTACCTGCCCAATGAATAGATGGTAGAACAATACTCATCATTTTTTTCTTTCTAATGCAGCTGGCAAACGCTTAGACAGCTTGGCCTTGGATGCCTTAAGGCAAGCGCTGCACAGACGTACTCACTTGCATTACCCAGGGGTGCATGTAACTTGAAGATAAGCCACGGACGCGGAGTAGAATGCCCCCGCTACGATCCTATTAGACCGGGACCTACTTTTAAAGTGGATTCCGAACCACTACAAACAACCATGGCACCGCCGGGACTCGAACCCGAAACCTGTGGTACCGAGCGCCAGCCACTCGGCCATTCAGGCCCTACAATACTCATCATTTACATATTCATACTAATTTCAACAGTTATTCTTGATATTTTAATTTTAATATTAAATCTTTTCAAGATTGCGATGGGAATACAACTAAAGGAGGATATACCGCTTGCCAGCTAAGATGTGACAACTTGGCACATCCACCCCGATTTTGTATTTTGTCCTTTTCAGACGGATGCACATGCAAAGAGGGATACATCCCTATCGATCGAAATTCTAATCCTTTGAAGTGCGTGAAAGAAGAAGATTGTCCTAAATAGATCACTATAGGTTTGTTGTATTTTTCAAATATATATATAATACATTTTAATATAAATAATGCACTAATACATATCGATAGAACATATCAACTTTTGAAATGTGTAAACAAAGATTGTTAAAAACTGATTATAACAGATTTGCATTTTTTTTCTCAGTATAAATGATTTTTAAAATTTATTTTTATTAATTATAAGCTAACAATTTCATTTATATTTAGTCTTTGCACTGACTTTAAAGAATTTTATATAATTTTTATATAAATGTTTACTATAATTAATACACGGAATACATCCTCGTCGATAGTACCTTTAATTCTTCAAAATGTTTGTGGTATTTTTAAATGCAAATAATATATTTTGAATATAAATATACACGGATACATTCTCGTCGATAGAACATATGATCATTTGAAATGTATGACAAAAGATTGTTCTAAATTGATTACAACAGATTTGTATTTTAATAAATAAATTTGCAGTAAATATTTATTAAAATATCTAAAATGAAATACAAAATACATCAATAAATATTTTCATCATTATCATCATCAGTGTCGCAAACAACCCCATGGTGGGCCAAGGCCGTCTGTCTACTGGCAGATTTCGAGACAGGAGATGTTTTCTTTTACGTGGTAGGATTGTGAGCTCTACGGTCATATTAGACTGGGACCTACGGTCTAAAAAGTGGATTCCGAACCACTACAAACATCTGTGGTTTGGTTTGTCGCTCTACGGTCATTTTGTGCACACGAGGGCTAAACAGACCGGGACCTACAGATTAAAGTGGACTCGAATCACTGACAAACATTCATGCCACCGCCAGGATTCGAACTTGAAGCCTGTAGTACCAGAGGCCAGAGCGCTAACCAATTGGCCATCAGGCCGCTACAAACATCCATGGCATTTCCGGGATTCGAACACGAAACCTGTGGCACCGGGCACCAGTCACTCGGCCATCCGGCCCCCAATAAATTTTTACATGATTAAAAATGTTTGCATTAAATTAGAGAAAATGTTTCTTTGAAAAATTTGTAATATTAATAGAAAAAAATTCGTAATACTTATAAAAAATTGTGTAATTAAATATCAAAATCGCATAATTAAAACAAAATAAGAAAATAAAACTGGGAAAAATCTGCTAAAAATTATTGATCTTCTGCTAAAAATAGTTGGTGCATAAAAAAATAAATAATAATTGCAATATAGTAGTAATAAATGCAAATTCTTCGATTTAGCGATCAAATAAAAAACAGAACAAAAAACTTTTAAGATATAAAAAATCCCAATTAAAATTAATTACATACTCTGAAAATATTTAATTGAATTGGGCAAATAATCCAGTCTATCATGCTAATTATATTAGTACTGTACACTATGATTTCACATAATATCAAAGGCGAAATTTACAAATGTAGTTAATATTTTCAAATTTCAGATGGATAAATACTTTTTCTTTTCTTTTATAGGATAGTATTGAATTGCAGACATATAAAGAAGAAATATTTATAATGAAATAAATATTATTTTGAAAATATGTAACATTTTTATTGTTTTTAAAATTATGAAATGTTCTTTTATTTGTTATCATAACAGTTTATTTACATGAAATTTAATTTGAAATAAAATAATGAATCCTGAATTAAATTGTTTTTTAATTTTACCTTTCTTTTAGTTAATTTACAAACCTGATATTTAAGAAACCTGCCCTCAATCTTAAGAAATTAATTTTTTTAAAAATTATTTGGAGAAACTTCATTTATTATAAAAAACTAGAAGAATCCGGCACACATCGTGCTGCAAAAGAAAAAAATGCATTGTAGAAAATTACATATCGCGAATATATTCTCCATGTTCCAATAAATGGTCCTACTAATTTTAATCGATATCGTTTGAACTGTCTATGAGACGAAATGTTGCAGCGCTCTCTCGTGGCAAGTAACAATAAAGTGGATACATAATGCTCAAACATATTATTACCCATTTTCAAAACGATTATTTGAACGGTTTAGAAGTTTATATATTGCTGCACCATCTGGTGGCGACTTATAACAAAGGGGATAGCATAAAAACATTCTCGATGCTTTGTCAAGCACACACAAAAAATTACATCAAAATCGGTTAAGCCATTTAGGAGGAGTTCCGCGACAAACACACGTACAGAAGAATTATATCAATTTCAGCGCCACCTACCGTTTGCAATTGTGAACCTAAACCATCAGTGACCCACTCAAAAACACACACAAATTTCATCACAATGGCTCAGCCGTTTAGGAGGAGTTCAGTGACAAATATATATACAGAAGAATTATACTCAAGAGCCAAAACATTATGACCACCTGTCAATAACGAGTTGGCCCACCTTTGAGCGCAACACAGCTTCAACCCGCCTTGGCATGGATTAATACCACCACTTAATACCAGTTAAATACCACTTCCACCTAATCACGTGCCTTCCACGTCATCCAGGCGAGTTCATTGCAAAATGTAGGGGTGGTCATAATGTTTTGGCTCTTGAGTGTATATATATAAAGATAGGATATAGATAATTAAGTCTTATGAAAATGTGGAATTGCTTTTTAAAATTAAAATTTTTTCAGAACAGGGATGAACAGAGTATAGCCCAAGACCACATGCGGCCTTTTGTTGATTTTTTGTTTTGATCCTTTTTTTAAGCAATTCAAATTCTAATTATAAATTTATGAAAAAATGAATTCATATAAATACTTTTTCATGCATAAAAATAAAACCGAAATAAATCAGTTTTATTAAAAAAGATTTATCAAAAATAGTTAAAGAAGAAATATTAAAAATATAAATATAATGCAATGGAATAAATATAATAAAAAAAAAAAAATTGCAATTTTCATTGTTAAAATTACCAGTATGAGTATTGTGAAGAAACCTTCACAATACTCATACTGGCAATTTTTAATGTGTTAGGGGTATTTTAATGTTAATCTTAAGAGAAAACAATTGATCCTGATGGAGATTTTGATTACAACACACTATGAACAATTGTCATATTGAAACAAATGCTTTATATATATATATATATATAAAAAATACCGATTTTACCGAACAATTTTAATTTAATTGGGGATGTGGAATGCAGCCGATGGCAATAAAATTTCCAATGATGACAAGCAATATAATCAATGGCAATAAGATTTCCATTAGGGACCAGTGATATAGTCACTAAGATTTCTATTGGTGACAAATTATACAAACAATGGCAATATACGCCATTGGTTGAAAAGTGTTACATCCAATGGCGTTATGATTTTCATCTTTGCAAAGTGATATAACCAATGGCAATAAGATTTCCATTAGTGACCAGTCATACAGCCAATGGCAATAAATTTTCTACTGGTTACAAGTAAACTATTTGTCATTATAAATGACAACAGATGGCGCCACGAACAAGAGACTCTTCCATAACTCCTCCTCCTGTAACTCCATATAAGGCTGTTGTCTTATACGGGGATTCGAATGTAAGAGCAAGGGCAGAAAAAGGAACGCGACGGAGTTGCTGATGGCGGGCGGGTTGCTCGATTAAGTATTTTGTACCAATATTTTATATATATCAACTGAAAGTTGTGTTTATTAATTATAAAAGAAAAAGAAGATAACACAAGTGATACCTCCTTCTTCTTCTTTACTGGCGTTACATCCTTGTACAGGCTTGAGCCTCCAGCACAACAGCTCTCCATCTGTCTCTTTCTAATGCTATTCTCTTCCAGTTCATAATTTTCAATTGTCTAAAAGCCTCTTCGACACTATCAATCCACCTTTCCCTTGGACTTCTCTCTTCCTAGTGCTGAACAGTTTACATAACATCATCCTTTTATTGATGTTTCCTTCATATCTGAGATGTACATGTTACAAAGTGATATGGTGAACCAATGTCAATATGATTTCCATTGGACTATTAATTTATGACCAACTTCCATGATAAGTCCAAAAGATTACCGCCAGTAACAAGCGATCAGTTTTATAGATAATGACAATGAATCGCAAAATCCATTGTAGATGACAATAGGATTTTTAATGGCCCTCAATTTATCGCAATGAGGCTAGTGATAAGATAGATTTTGATGATAGGGACATAGTCAATCGCAATGAGATTTCCATTGTAACTGTAACTAGATTTCCACTGTAACTAGATGCAACCAAAGGCAATAGGATTTTTAATGGCCATCAGTGATATAGTCAATCAAAGACAATGATTTTTTTCCATTGTAATTTCCATTGATGTGATGAACCAAAGGCAATAGGATTTTTAATGGCCATCAGTGATATAGTCAATCGCAATGAGATTTCCACTGTAACTATATGCAACCAAAGGCAATAGGATTTTTAATGGCCATCAGTGATATAGCCAACAAAAACAGACTTCCATCGATGATCATTGGTTATAACAGCATATTATTTCCATTGGCGATCAATGAAACAACCAAAAGTAATCCTGGGTGCAGGGATGAATTAAAGTAAAGTTAATAGTAATATAATTTATTACTAATCTATGCGTTCCTTTAAAGTAGGTAGGTATATTTCCAAGGAGACGCTGAGTAATTTTTTATCTTGAAACATAAAAAATAACTCATTATGTTTAAATTTTCACTCCAAAAATCTCTATAGTGATTCTGAATCTAATATGGCGATATATAATTTTATATGCGGCCTCGGAGTTATAATGCAGTTCCAAAATGGCCCGCAGGATCATTTGGGTTGGCCACCCCCTGATTTAGACTAAGTCTATGAACCTGTGTGTGCTCATGGAAGGGGGACAGCTTCTGTTATGACAGAGCACTTGTAGGTTGAAGTTTGACTTGGCTCCGTGTCGCTGAAGAAAGAGGACAGTGCCTTCATGGAGGACTTTTAGATGCAATACCCGCATGTGCGTATTGTATGGGGAAAAACCTGGAAAAACTCCCACGAGGTAGTCCAACGAATGAGACACGATACTGGACATCACAAACGCCATCGGCATACTACAAAACGCCATCGTCTACAAAACAACAAAGTTGCCAGCAGATTGAACCTAATGCTCACCAGCGGCTCACGCTACCACTGAGCCACGAGTCGGTAGAAGACAATGTCAACAAGGTTTTAAGTGCTTGTAAAAAAAGGAAATAGGATAAATAAAAACTCAACATTTACAAACCATAAATAAAAATATTAGTTAATTAGATCAACAGAGCGAACATAAAGTTTTATTACTGTGAGCTTTTCCATTTACTAGATATTTCAGACTTTTTCCGTACATAAAAGTAAATGGGACACTTAAATTCTTCTTATCCGTATCTGTGCCAGAAACAACATGAAATCTCTTATCTTCATCTCCCTTATTACGTTGTTGTGTTTTGCTTTATGTCGTTCGCAGTTTACTGCTCCTGGTGAGTATTGTTGAGTTTAAAAATATTATCTCTAATTTTTTAAACAATCAAAATCAGTCGAGATTATTAATAAAAGTGTTAATTGAGAAATACTTTCATAATAATAAATGTTTGTAAGATATTTTTTACGAAGAATAATAAAATAATAATGTACACAGACAAATAGAAAATAATTGTAGTTTAATTTTTTTAGAACAAAGCAATATTTTTGCAACGAAGAGACAATTTTAATAATTAATGTTAACATTGTTTACATTGCTTATATAAATTATTAAGATATTTGTAAGTTATTGTAAGATATTTTTTTTTTCGGAGAATGATACTTAAAAGAATAATGTATACAGACATATAGAAAATAACTGTAGTTTAGTCTTTTGTTTGTAGTTGTTTTTCCTCCTTATACCAAAACAATTCTTTGCAATAAAGAGGCAATTTTATTAATTAATGTTAACATTGTAGGCATTGTTTATATAAATTAATAAGTTATTTGTAAACTATTGTAAGTTATTTAATTCCAAGAATAATAAATAAAAGAATAATGTACACAGACAAATAGAAAGTAACAATGGTTTAATTTTTTGTTAGAATAAAGCTATTCTTTGCAATAAAAAAGACAATTTTATGAATTAATGTTAACATTGTTGACAATGCTCAGATAAAATAATAAGATATTTGTAAAATATTGTAAGTTATTTTATTTCGAAAAATAATAATGAAAAAGAATAATGTACACAGACATATTGAAAATAGTATCATTTTTTGAATAAAGCTGTACTTTGCAAAGAAGAGATAATTTTATTGATTAATGTTATTGTTGACATTGCTTTAATAAATTTTAATTTACAACTCTATAGCATTGTTAAGATATTTTTTCAGCCTAATATGTATAACTTGCAATGTGTTGCATACATAATCTGTACAATTAAACTAACACAAAAAAATTAGGAAGAAAGATAATGGATAAATAAAAAATTAAATAGTGTCTCAGGCAGATTAAAGTGAGTTAATACGGAAGAAAAGTAAGTTTAAAAAAGACTTTAAATTATTTTGATGAATAAAATAATTTTTTATAATAAAAATAATTTTAATTTCATTCTTCAAAATTTTGAGTTTTTGGCGGCCATTTTACTAGCGCTCTGGTCTTTTGGTATCATCGCCTTCAGGTTCACATCCTGACGGTGGCATGAATGTTTGTGAGTGGTTCAGAATCCACTTTAAACTGTAGGTGCCGATCTGTTTAACCCTCGTGTGCAAAATGCACAAAATGACCATAGCGCAACAAACCAAGCAAAATCAAAATTTTGAATAAGATAATTTAAATGGAAATAATGGCATGGAAAGAAATGCAAGAATAATGATTAAACTTTTCACATTTGCATTGCACTGCGTATGTCTGACTGGCACCTCTAACGAGTAATCTATTGATCCATTACTGCCTTTAAACTGGGTGTTTACCTTTTCACTGAACAGCTGGTAACGTAATATTCACCATTTATTACTACATTTGAGAGTTAATTTAGAGATCTTAATTTTAATTTTCAATCTTTTCCAAGATTGTCAGGGGAATACAACGCAAGGAGGATATAACCCCTGCAGGAAAAGGTGTGACAACTTGAGAAATCCACCCCGATTTTGTCCTTTGTTCCTTTTACAAGGATGCACATGCAAAAACGGATACGTCCCTGTCGATAGCAGTTATAAGCCTTTGAAGTGCGTGAAAGAAGAAGATTGTCCTAAATAGATCACAATAGGTTTGTACTCATTTTTTTCAAATATGTAATACATTTTTAATATAAATAATTAATGAATATATCTTCGTCGATAAAACATATAATTCTTTGGAACTTGTGAAAGAAGCAGATTGTCCTAAATAGATCATAATAGATTTGCACTATTTTTTCAAATATAAATAATACATGGATATATCATCATCGGATTTATTATCCTTTGAAGTGTGTGAAAGAAGATTGTACTAAATAGATCACTAAATTGATTTGTAATCATTTTTAAATATAAATAATACATTTTTAATATAAATAATACATGGATACATCCTCGTCGATGGAACTTATAATCCTTTGAAATGTGTGACAGAAGGAGATTGTCCTTAATAGATCGTAATAGGTTTGCAGTATTTTTTAAATATAAATAATACATTTTTAATATAAATAATACATGGATACATCCTCGTCGATAGAACTTATAATCCTTTGAAATGTGTGACAGAAGGAGATTGTCCTTAATAGATCGTAATAGGTTTGCAGTATTTTTAAATATAAATAATACATTTTTAATATAAATAATACATGGATACATCCTCGTCGATAGAACTTACAATCCTTTGAAATGTGTGACAGAAGGAGATTGTCCTTAATAGATCGTAATAGGTTTCCAGTATTTTTTTTTTAAATAAAATAATACGTTTTTAATATAAATAATACATTGATACATCCTCGTCGATAGAACTTATAATCCCTTGAAATGTGTGAAAATAGAAGTTTGTTCAAAATATAGATCATAATAGGTTTTGCAATATTTTTGAAATATGAATAATACTTGGATTCATAATCGTCAATAAAAATTGTAATTCTTTGAAATGTGAAAAAGAAGATTGTCCTAAATACATCACAATAGGTTTGTTATATTTTTTTCAAATATAAATAACAACAGGTACTTTGTGGATAGAACTCATAATCTTTTTTGAAGTGTGTGAAAGAAGATTCTCTAAATAGATCACAATCAGTTTGTTATACTTTTGAAATATAAATAATACACTGATACATCCTCGTCGTTAGAACTCCTAATCTTTGAAATGTGTGGAAGAAGATTGTCTTAAGTAGATAATAGGTTTGTAGTTTTTTCCCCGGCAAAATAAATAATTTTTTAAACTTAGTTTTATAGCATAATTAGATAAATATTTCACTTATTTTTAACCTATATTGACTACTCATTATGAATTTTTAAATTTTTGCTGTCTAAGTAATGCAATTATATATTACAGGAAAAATTATGAATTAAGGAATTCTAAAATTATCTTCGTTAATTTGACACAATTTGGAAAAAATTATCAAAAAGTAGGACTATCAAATTTTGCGCCGTGTATGTCTAAGTATGTATTAAATGGACTGCAATACAAAAAATTTAAAACGAAGTCGAAATATATGAATAAATGTTTCAAATGATTACAAATAATTACAATAAATTAGAGAAGAGGTTTCTTTAAAACATTTATAATGGGGAAAGAAGAAAAAAATTACGACCATGCTTATACAAGACTATAATTGATAAAATCGCAAAACAAAAACAACAAATAAAAAAGATAAAGAGGAAGAAATTTCCTTAAAACTATTGACTTTTTGCTAAAAATAATTGTTTATACAACAATGGGGCCTGATGGCTAAATGATTAGCCACAGGTTTTCGAGTTCGAGTCCCGGCGGTACCATGGATGTTTGTAGTGGTTCGGAACTCCCCTTTAAACCATAGGTCCGGTCTAATATGGCTGTTGTGTGTAGGAATGACAACCCTGCCCTGTTAAAAGAAAAACGTCTCGTATTCTGCCAGTGGGCAGACGGCCTTGGCCCACAATGGGGCTGTCACGCCAATGACGTTGATAAAAAAAAAAATAATAATTTAAGTAATTGTTTACAATAAAATGTTTTTGATTTAGTGATCTAAAACAACAAATAATGTAATTATAATATATATTTCTTAGATATAAAAAATTCAAATAAAAGGAACTACATACTCTGAAAGACATTTAATTGAATTGATAGGCCATTCTATCATGTTAATTACAAAATGCATATTGATTTTACATTTATATCAAAGGCAAAAATTTTCCAATATATTTGAATATTTCAAATCTAACAATGAACAAATATTTTCTTTCCTTTTATAGGATAGGATTGGACTGCAGACATATGAAGAAGAAATATTTATTGTAAAATAAATATAATTTTGAAAATACATAATAATTTTATTGTTTGAAAATATATTAAATGCTTTTTTTAATTATTTAAATCAATATTTACATAAAATATAATTTGAAATGAAAATAATGTATTCTTAATTAATTTGTTTTGAATTATTATTGCTCTTTTAACTAACTTAAAAATCTGATATTTATATCTTTAATCTTAAGAATGATTTGATGCTTGTTTTTACATTATTTGTAAAAATATAATTTATTATAAACAAATTGCATATTAATAAGTAGTCCTCCAATTAAAAAAAAATAGCTTTTAAAATTTAAATTTTTTTTAGAACAGAGTTGAACAGGCTATGGCCTCGAGACTATATGTTGTCTTTTATTGATTTGCTGGTAACTCTTTTAATCAATTCAGAAATTTATATAAATTTATTCGTAATGAAAACATATTTTCATCATTCAACATATTTATTTTTAAATGCCTAAAAGTAAAGTCAGAAGTAAATCAGTTTATTAAAAACACATTTGTCAAATACAAGTTACATTACAATAATAGATGTGTGTTATTTTCGTCACATAAAAACCAAAATAATATAAATCAATAAAATGTCAGTTATTATTGTTAAAAATTGCCATTTTGAATATAATTAAGGTTTGCTTTAATCAAAAAGCATTTAACTGTGATAGAGATATTGATACAATGTACTATGAACAACTATTACAATATCGATTAATCAAAATCTAAAAATCTTTTAAAAATATGTGTTTTGAGTGAAACGATAAAGAAACATTAATTCTGTGTTTAAATAGACAATATGATAATTTCGATTCGAAAAAAAAAAAATACCAATCATGTGTTTTAAGTGAAATATGTATATGATAAGGTCTATTGAAAAAAAAAAAAAAAGAGAAAACAACAACAACAATTACGTGTTTAAAACAAATAAACAGAAACAAATACAAGTGATTCAACGGTCGTCGAGGATGAACTTTGAGGAATGGTACAGTTCATTGAAACAGACTTATTTTGTATAGGAAGGTAGATTTGTAAATGATACGTAGAGGCACTAACTCATTTTCAAACGAATTTTTCGCAACCGTCAGGTGAAATGTCCCAACTGATATCCTTCCCTCGTGTTAAGTTACAAATCCTCTCTATTCTTACCTTGTGTTTGCAACTGTGTTTTCATTTATGAGACTCCACTTGACTGAATTGAGGACCTCGTTGCTGAGCTTTCCATTACGTGCAAGAGTTCACGAAATGCCTGGACATCTTTAGGGCAGGAATGCTTCCATCACCCTTTCGATGGTATATGAAGCATGAGCAATACGTAAC